>SEYY01017809.1:0-12426 GCA_009176605.1 Armadillidium nasatum
TTTTAATAAAAATATTTGAATTTTTTTTCAACATTCTTCTTTTTAATTTGTTTTGCAGAGGCTCATGATCAATGCTGCTGAAGGAGAAAAAGATTTGGAAGTGAAAAGTACTTCAGTAAACAAACCTCAGAGAGCAGTAAGGCATCAACAAAGCATTAAAAAGTATCATGTGGAAAACCTCAGTTGCAGATATTGTAATTTTAGTTTTAAAAGCAAAGATGAGTTGAAGACTCATTTAAAAACACACAACAAAAGAAAGTTTAAGTGCGCTCATTGCAGTTATGAATGCAATTTGAAATCAGAATTAAAAAATTCATATGCTGACTCACAGCAATATAAAGTTGTATAAATGTTCTGACTGTTCTTATGAATGTAATCGGAAAGGAAACTTAAAAACACATGCTTACACACACACAAATGTAAAATTATTTAAATGTTCTGACTGCTTCCTATGAATGTAATCGGAAAGGAGACTTAAAAAACACATGCTTACACACGCAAATGTAAAATTATTTAAATGTTCTGACTGTTCCTATGAATGTAATCAAAAAGAACTTAAAAACACATGCTTACACACACACAAATGTAAAATTATTTAAATGTTCTGACTGCTCTTATGAATGTAACCTGAAAGATCGGCTAAAAGAACACATGCTTATACACCGAAAAGTAAATTTATTTAAATGTTCTAACTGTTCCTATGAATGTAACTACAAATCAAGCTTAAAAACACACATACTTACACACCACACAAATGTAAAATTATTTAAATGTTCTGACTGCTCCTATGAATGTAATCGGAAAGGAGACTTAAAAAGACACATGCTTATACACACAAATGTAAAATTATTTAAATGTTCTGACTGTTCCTATGAATGTAATCAAAAGGAACTTAAAAACACACATGCTTACACACACACACAAATGTAAAACTATTTAAATGTTCTCACTGCTCTTATGAATGTAATTTGAAATTTCGCTTAAAAGAGCACATGCTTATACACCGAAACATAAAATTATTTAAATGTTCTAACTGTTCTTATGAATGTAATTATAAATTAAATTTAAAAAGACACATGCTTACACATGTAAAATAGTTGACCTTATTGTTGTGGTGGTGGGGGAAGGTGGAGGCGTTCTCTGAGATAGACGAAGAAATAGGAATCTTTTCAATTACACTAAAATGGAAGAGGAAGGATGCCCAAAACCCCGAATGTCTTGGAGCGAACAAACTGCAACTGGTTTAACCATGGAAAAACAAAATAATAAAACTTGCCAGGAAACCGGAATGTCTGATGAAGGCCCTACCTCATTGCGGGAGAGAGGTGAGGGGGGACGGAGTTCTTTGGGGCACAGCATTCTATCTCTCAAAAACACAAACCGAGGTTTTTGAGAACTCATTAAGGGTCCATAACATCGAGACTCGCCCTCCACAAGGTGCACTGTTTGGATCGCCTAAGGTGAACCCCAGAGCACCTCAAAGACACCATGAACACAGAAATTAAGAAATTACTCCTATAAATCGAGAGGGGAAGAAAAAGCAGAATGGTCCATGGAGGAGAAAATGGAAATTTTCTGGTGTTCTACTTATGCTAGAACAAACAATTCACAAAAAAAGGGAACATGAAACAGAATGAGAGAAATGCTCCGGAAAAGAGCAAGATTTAAAACACCTTGGACAACAGATTTCAAAGCATAGCAACTAATGTCAGGATGAAAAAAAAAAAAAAATGGGAGAATCACAAATAGAGCAAATAGAAAGTGAGATTGAGGAATTTATCTCTACAAACAGGGAAGAAGAGTCTACTCACAAGGACGATAATCAAGAATACTCGAATGGATGGAATCACCATAAAAAACGTATGGCTTGTTTAGTGTTACTACTTTGGGGAATGTATCCTGCTCCGGGCAGAAGAAAAGGAAATTTGTAATAAAAAAAAGAAAAACTAAATATATATATATAAATATATATATATATTATATATATATATATATATATATATATATATATATATATATATATATATATATATATATATATATATATATATATATATATATATATATATTATATATAATATATATATTTTTAGAGTTTTAAAACTAGGTTTATTATCTTTATATTTGTAATTGTTGTAGTATTTTTATCATTTTATATGTAATACCCTAAAAGTAATTAATAATAAAAATAAAAATTAATTTTCTGCTATGACAGTTAGGAGGGTACACTAAATACCTTTGCTTATGGGACAGCAGATCCAAGCAGAACATTATTTCAATTAATCTGACCAGCACGAACTTCACATTCTGTCTGAGAAAAAAATTAAATTTTAGTGAGCAGAGATGAAATCATATTTGGGGGCTTCGGCTCCTCCACTGTTCTGGATAGGGTTGAGTCTAAAGCTAAAAGATTAATAAACTGTCCCCTACTTTCAAACTCTCTTGACCCCTATCTCTGCAACGTTACGTTGGTGTACTAACTTTTTTCTTTTTTTTATGGCAAATGCTAGATGAAATTGGCCTCTTACATTCCTCCACCGTTGCGTCGTCCTCGTTTTGTGTGGATGCTGGAAACCCCAGACTAGCCCGTTGTGGTGCCTCCTTTCCATCTACCTCTGTTCTGTGGAACTCTCTACCATCATCTATTTTTCCTATTGTATTTAATATTGATCTTTTCACCTGAGGGATGTGTGTTAGGTTCGAGTCTGAGTGAGTTTTCTTCCTTTTGTTTGTGCCCCCTCCTTGAAAAGGGCTCTGGCCGTGAGTGGTGGTGATCAGTAAAATAAAAATAGGAAAAAAATGTTTGGATTCCTCACTCATTTAAGAAAGACATAGATATGCTGGAGAGAGTACAACGTCGAGAAACTAGGATGATTTCTGGCTTCAAGAATAAGAGCTATGGGGAGGTTGAAGGAGCTTTCTCAGAGGGAATATGATACAAGTTTACAAAATATTTATATTTGACAGTAATGCAGGGATTGGAAAATACTTTGTAGATGGTGGATTATGGAAGAGAAACTAGAGGGCATGATAAAAAAATTAAAGGAATCATGCCATCTCGGTCTAAGAAAATACTCTCAGTGATAGGGTGGTTAATTTTTGAAACGGCTTACCATGGAGATTGTTGACTGGGATTCACTTGCAACATTTAAAAGGTGGCTAGATGATATATTTATGGTTTAGGTATCGTATAGTATAACTTGACAAAGCCAAATTGGTGGGAACATATGAATTTTTAGACCAGCTTGCGATTAAGCCTAATTGTCAGTTTTGTAGTAGGTGTTGGTTCATTGCATGTGTAATTAATTAAATATAAGAAGGGGCTTAGTTTTATTTTTGTCTTACTTTGTGTGATTGCACTGATAACTAAGGATAGAATAGGCCTAGTCTTTGTTGGATGTATTACCATTAATTATTTGTTTTGGCTGGGATACTCTTGATAAGCCTGTGTGGCTTGTAACTGTCTTATTTTTCTAATGTTCTAATGACAAGAATCAGAACCTGATAGAGCCAAACCGAATTAAAATTCGTATTCAGTGTGCCCAAATTCACTAGAATTATGTGTCCGATATCATTCAATAAAATTCGTCTTTCCCAGTCTAATAATTGAGGAATGTTGATTATTATAGTTATTATATTTTTACAAAACTGCAAATCTTTTGTAAAATCTAAATTTGTGTATAATAATCTGTTAGTAAAATTATGGAATATGCATTTGTTTAAGTTATACTTTTTTAGTCAGTTCATTTTATATATATATATATATATATATATATATATATATATATATATATATATATATATATATATATATATATATATATATATATATATATATATATATATATATATATATATATATATATATATATATATATATATATTATATATATATATAATATATATATATATATATATATATATATATATATATATATATATATATATATATATATATATATATATATATATATATATATATATATAGTAATTATCTTCTAAAGACGTCACTTCTGCTCTCTCTGAGCTTAACACTAAGAAGGCGTACGGTCCTGATGGTATCCCTCCTGTGGTTCTCAAAACTTGTGCTTCCGAGCTTGCACCCTGCCTTGGTAAACTATTTCGTCTGTCTTTCTACTTCTACCTTCCCTTCTTGCTCATTCAGCCTGTGCCGAAGAAGGGGGACCCCTCTCAGCCCTCTAACTATCGTCCTATTTCTTTAACCTCCGTTCTTTCTAAAGTTTTCGAATCTATCCTTAACAGGAAGATTTGGAAACATCTCAATTCTTCTAATCTTATATCTGATCGCCAGTATGGCTTTCGTAAGAAACGCTCTACTGGTGATCTCCTTTCCCTTCTCTCTGACTCTTGGTCCTCCGATCTTCGGCATTTCGGTGAATCTTTTGCTGTGGCGCTGGACATATCAAAGGCTTTCGATAGAGTCTGTCACAAAGCTTTGATTTCCAAACTTCCCTCTTTCGGAATCTATCCTTCTCTCTGTGACCTTCTCTCTGATTTCCTTTCCGGTCGTTCTATAGCAGCTGTTGTAGACGGCCACCGTTCATCCTATAAATCTATTAATAGTGGTGTTCCTCAAGGATCTGTCCTATCCCAACACTTTTTCTGTTTTTCATTAATGACCTTCTCTCTATTACTTCATCTCCTATCCACTCCTATGCTGATGACTCCACCCTTCATTACTCTTTTCATTTTGAAAGACGCCCCTCCCAGCAACAGTTAATAGAGGCAAGGATGGTGGCCTTGGAGCAACTAACCTCTGATCTATCTCTCATTTCCAATTGGGGCAAAGAAAACATGGTCGTTTTCAATGCCTCAAAAACTCAATTTCTCCATCTCTCTACTCGACACAATCTTCCACACAACTACGATATCTTCTTCGAAAACACGCAACTCAAACCTTCATCTCTCCTTAATATTCTCGGTGTTTCTTTTTCTCGTGATCTTTCTTGGAAAGATCACATTATCTTCTCTTTCTAAACAAGCTTCTAAGAGGTTGGGTGTTCTGAGGCGCCTTCAGTATTTCTTCACACCACCCCAGTTGCTTGCTCTGTATAGGGGTGTTGTTCGCCCCTGTATGGAGTATGCGTCACACATCTGGGGTGGTTCCACACACACAGCTCTCCTGGAAAAGGTGGAGTCTAGAGCTTTTCGCCTTATCAATTCTCCTGCTCTCACTAATTCTCTCCAATCTCTTTCTGCCCGTCGAAATGTTGCGTCACTCTCTCTCTACTATCGCTATTACAATGGACACTGCTCTTCTGAACTTTCTCGTCGCATACCTCCTCCATTAAGAAGGGCTCGTGCGACTCGTCTTTCTACACAGTCTCATCCTTTCTCTGTCCAACTCTCTGACCCCAGACTTAACCTCTATGCTCAATCTTACATTTACTCTACTGGTAAAGTCTGGAACACACTTCCTTCATCTATTTTCCCAACTACCTATGACTTAAGCACCTTTAAACGCCGTGTATCAGGTCATGTCGGCCTTTAATTTGACCATGTTTCCGACTTTCCTCCCAACTCTGGTGGAACAATGGTAGGCCTCTGGCCTTTGCCCACCAGAGGAGAAATAAAAAAAAAAAAAAATATATATATATATATATATATATATATATATATATATATATATATATATATATATATATATATATATATATATATATATATATATATATATATATATATATATATATATATATATATCCATAGGTTCTCCCAGATGTTGCGCACCATACAGGTTTTCAAAAAATTTATTGACGCAATTTAATTTCTGCTTTCAGATTTCATTATGGCTGAGAAACTAAGTGTAGAAAAAGAGTTCAACTTGTTTTCATGTTTGGTAGACAAGGTGCTACACACCGCTCAATAGCTAATGAATTCAACCGCAGCCACCCTGAGAGACGAACCATTGAGTCTTCTGCGTTTAATCAAACTCTTCCAAGAAGCTTGTTCAATTCTGACCGTCCGAAATGTGGGCGACCAAATAGCGCAACTGATGAAGAAACATCCACTTTGGTTTTGGCAAATGTTGTGAAAAGTCGTGTAAAATGAATCAAAAAAATAAGGCAGAAGGTAAACATAAACAAATCATCAGTGCCTCGTATTCTCATGACGTGCAAATTTCATTTGTTCAAAATACATCGTGAGCAAGCTCTACATTGTAATGATACAGATGGGTGAATGGAATTTCGTAAATGACTGCGTTCACACACACACATTCGTCAGTATTTTTCATTGATTAAGCAATTTTACATTTGAATGGCCATGTAAATCGTCACAATAGTCGCTATTGGTCAGATAATAATCCATATTTGAATGAGGAGGGACACTACCAACCCGAGGATCATGGTGAGAGCTGGGATTTTCAGGAGGAAATCATTGGCAGTAAATTCCGCAGGAAACTCAAAAGATGGAAGAGAAGTTACTGGAAAGGAGGAGGCACTATAGGAGAGAAACCACTATACACAACCTGAGGATCAGGGTGTCGGCTGGCATCTGAGAGGAGGAAATCATTGGCAGGAAACTCCAAAGATGTTAGAGAATTCCACAAAACAGAAGTGACTGGAAAGGAGGAGGCACCATAGTGAACAGGCCTGGAGTTGAATGAATGAAGTTTCTATGACATTTTTTTTTTATGTGAAGGATGTAGAAACATTTTGATCTAAGACTTGTTTTTGATTGAATCACTCCTTCATGGTGTTTTCATAGTTTTTATAGAAAAAAAAATCCATAAAAACTATGAAACCAATATTGATGTACCAAGTTTCATCTTTCTATTGTGAAAATTAAAAATTTTATATAAAAAACAATAATCGGGTTAAAACAGGCCAAAAATGTCCTAACCCCCTCTTTGAATTAATAGGGTTAGATGAGCTACTGAGAAGATCATTAACGAAAAGTAGGAATAGTGAAGTAGACAAGAGAGAACCCTTAGGAACACCACTGTTGACAGGAAATGAAGCAAACGCCCCATAAACAACAACCGAAATGGAACTAGTAAAACAAAGCTAGACATAAGTAAGCAAAAAAAAGCGCCACAACACAAGTGTCCCCATGGTCCCTGAGGTCAGAAGACCGTAAATCTGTGAGATAGGTAAGTATATCACCAGTAGACTTCGAACATCGAAAGCCATACTGATGATCGGAAAGAAGGGAATGGGATTCCAGATGATATAAGAAATGAAAGTTAAGAAGGGTTTCAAAGATTTTAGAATTCAAGTGAGAGCTATAAAGCGATAGTTAGAAGCGACTACCTTTCTTCAGAATAGATTGTAGTAATGCACGTTTCCAACGCTGAGGGAAGTACTAGTTTTAAAGCATAGAGAAAGAAGTTGAACGAGTGACGGATCCAGCTCAGAAGCACACTCCCTTAAAACTTTGAGAAATACCATCAGAACCGCTTTCCTTCATAGAAATTAGATTGTTGTCATAGTTACCAATAGGTGCAAAGACAGCATTTTTATAGAGACAAAGACTAGTAGTGAAGCATAAGTCAAGAATGTTCTAGAATTGTTTGGAACGATCCGGAATGTGTGTTAGTTCTTTAATCAGTTGCTCCAGATAGTTGAGAATGCAAATGATTCGGCTTTTTCCCAATCTTAAATCAGTATGAGAGAAATTCAACCATTCAGTGCTGTATATATTTAAACCCTTTCAATAGAGGACCTCGGTATTTGGATGTGAAGTTGTAACATTCTCGTGAGAAGTAGTTAGGTACTCAAAAAAGGTAGAAAAATCTGTTTTATTGGGAGAACAGTAGCAGAAACACAAGATTATTGTAGTGGTAAGAAGAAAGATTTTAAGCCACAGAACATCGAAGTTAAGAGAATGAAGAGTTACAGACGTGTTACCGGAGTGTTAGAGTTTACATAGGCACATACTCCACCTTTAGAATGGAAATTATGAAATAAGTTGTAGTGACGAACATCCTTTATCTTGACAACCCTGCATTAGCGGTTGGCCTAATTTCAACCAAGACTCTGACCGTTCTTCTTTTGCTACCGAATGTTCATCTTTGTGTGTCTCGCACATATGGTCTCGCATTTAATAATTGAATAGTAAATTGATTAATTAGAATATGTGCCTACTGATTAAAGTTGACTTTTTCAATCAAGATTAAATTGTTGAAGCAGATAGACGTTAGGGCCATGGTCAATAGGCCAATGTTGCCTGACGACCATTACACTCCTTCAAGTAACAAGTAAGATTGTGTGTCTCAAATTTGGACGACCAGAGTTAGGGCTCTGGTTGGGGTTGCCAAATATTTACAAAAAGGTATAATTTTAGATACTCCCATAAAGATTTGGTTGAAATTTTTTACTTGGGGCACACAGAGGTCCTAATTTCCTGGCTGTAAATGTTATATTTAGCTCTTTCGAGCCTATCCAGAAACATTGTAAAGTACTACCATACTGCTGATTGCATTTAAACATTTTGACTTTATATTTTCAATATAGTGAAAAATAGAGATATTGTGCCAGATCAAATTATTAAAATCCTGATTCACTACTAAGGAAAATTTTTTTTTTTTTATACTTTTATATAAAATTATAATTTTCTGATTTTTTTTAATGAAAAAATGTAAATAATGATTAATGTAAGTGAATATTGATTATTCTACTCCTTTATAATTAAATTTCAATTAAAATTGCATATGATTTTCTTAACCAAAAATTTTAGTGCTTTTGACTTCTTTTCAAATTTTATGCAACCCCAACAAGAACCCGGACCCTACCCAAATTTGGGAGACCTTAGCCCCAGCCCTGGCAAAATTTTAACCCCAGTTGGTCCCTATTCTAGCTCAAAGATTTGTTTTTGAAATCAGAAGTTGAAAAATAGTCTGTATTGAAAATACATCCTTAAATTATAGGCTTCAATATTTAGTTCTCATAGTTCCCTGAATATCATTATTTAAGAAATATAAAATACAAGAAATTTAAATATTGAAGTATTCAACTCTTATCTATAATTAAATTAAAATTGGACTTTGGCAAATAATACAAATATAATATGTTCAAGACATGTCTTTTAAAAAGCAACTTATAATTTCCTGGATATAATTATTTAAGAAATTCAAAATTCAATGGAATTTACATATAAATGGTGAATACTTTTGGTGTTAATCAAAATCAATATTCAGTTCTCAAGAACTGATGTAAGGCTACCATAATATGGTATGACTGACAGGCATCAGTATTTTGCTTCAAAATGTCATGAATTTCATTATTTTTGAAATACAAAATGGAATGAATTTATCTCTACATTTCAAATAATTATTTTCATACTTTGAAATTTTCAATAAATTTTGAGTTTGAATTTGATTGTAATCAAAATTTTTTTTTTTTTAAAGTTATTACTGTCAATAACGATGAAAACCCTATTGAAAGAGTGTGGTTCTTAGCCAGGGAAATTGAGTTATATGTTATTTCTGACCAAGTTTATTAGTTATACATATTATTTTGGGCTTTTGATTGGGAAACCCCGCTCTGGTACAGACAAATCAAGTACAGTATATTTTTGCCCATCGGTGGACATGGTTTTGAATCCATGATAAGCAGACCTCTGTACAAGCAATTTGGATAACAAGATCATAATTTGCTCCCAAGTTATGTTCGAATTCACACTTTAAGATAATTAAATGCTAAGAATGAGCCAAATATTGAAGTAGTCCAAGAATCAGAATGAGAATACCTTAATAACTGATTCCTGTCTTAGAAATGATTCAGAAATCCAAAAGGGTCTTTATTATTTTTAAGTTTATTGAAAGAAAAAATACATTTAATTCTATTAATAATTAAAAATATGAAATGAATACCTTTACAGAACAATATTGAGTTAATACTACTTATATTGTGTTTTAGTCAGTAAACTATTGATCCCTTCTATACTGGAGCTTTCAGAAAAGGTCAGACATCTGACCTTATCCTTATCCTGTTACATTACATCACTACTTTCTTTCAATTTCCTGAATTTGTTTCACATTTTTATATTTAATTTAAGTATACAATAAAATTATATTGATATTTAGGAATGGATAAATACCTATAAGAATAACATTCAATATATTAAATGAAAAAAAAAAAAATTAAATTTGAAATATGCTTATTTCAAAATGTCACTAAAATTATTACTTCTTCACAGATTTCTAATTATTTAAAGGTAATTGTCATTTAAGGTTGAGGATATTTCAGTTACAGCCTATTAAAATAAAAGTAAAAATGGATATCAAATCTGAACTTGAAATAAAGATGGAAGAATTAGTTCCAGATTATGATTTTTCTCAAAATTTTCAGGTAATATATACTCATTTACCTTCAAGACATATATATATATATATATATATATATATATATATATATATATATATATATATATATATATATATATATATATATATATATATATATATATATATATATGAAATACTGTGAGTCATTAGTATATATCTATCCTATTGACAAAATTTGGTATTATGAAATACCCCCATATAAATATTTATTCAAATATGTGAGTGTTTCTTGCGGAAGACTCGAAAAAATAGAAGAGGATATCGAAATAATAAAGCGATTGGAAGAACCCAAAGGAAGATAGTTTGACAGCATAAGAAGAAGGATTAGAAGTCTAAATATGATCTAGAATGTTGGGTTTATCTCCAAGAAAATCAGGGATACTAGTAGGGAGCTGCACCCAGTACTGAAGGTCGTTTTGGATGGAGAATTGAAAGGTACATTCATGGGCTGTATCATGAAATTTAGAAGTAAGTCATTGGTGGCGTTGAACATTGAAATCACCTAATATGATAATTTCTGAGAAAGAAGAAGAGAGAATGTTCTCTGTTTGGAGTTTAGATAGTCCTAGAATTTATTATAGTCAGTAGAATTAGGAGATAAGCAAACAGAGCAAATGAATTTAGACATGGAATGGCAAGAGAGCTTTAGCCACAAGTTGGAAAATTCAGAAGTCTCCAGAATAGAGAAATGAGAGTAAACAAATTGTAGCGCACATATGAGTAACAACCATTTTTTTGTGAAAATTAAAGAAAGAGACAGTGAGAGGAAACAAAATGGTTTCCTATGAGGATGCTCAAGCATCAAAGTTTCTGTCATGAATAAAAGGTTGTCTAAAATTAGAGAGGTGATGTTCAACAAAATGAAAATTGTATTAAAGACCGTGAATGTTGCAGAATTTAATGAAGAAAATAGACCATACACTAGGGCAAGTCGGATACAAAATCTTGGTGGTACCAACCCTATATCACCAATCAATAGAATTCTTTAGGAATGTGACTACAAAATAACTAGGTATTACAGATAGCAGAAAACCTAAAATAAAACTAAATTTTATGATTATTGAATATTTTCAATCTTGTTTCAACCTTCATGAGTACAGTAAAAAAATTGGTATCCGTATCGGTACTGAACAAAGGAACATAGGAAAATAGAGACAGTTAGAAGCCACAAGGGCCTATCGAGACTGTCCCAGTCCAAACAAATAATAATAATAACAATAACAATACTAGTACATGCACAAAAGACTAGGTCTATCCCTTCCCTAGTTATCAGTTCATTCATGCAAAGATAAAAGCAAAACCAAGCCCAACTACACATGCAGCATTCAATGAACTATCACCCACTACAAAAAAACTGCCATTAGGCTTAGTCATAGGTTGATCTGTTGATCTAAAAATTCATATATACCCGCCAATTTGGCTTAGTCAAGTTATATTATATAATACCTAAACCATCTATAAATCTATCTAGCCCCCTTTTAAATTTGACAAGAGAATCACAGTCAACAATCTCTTGTGGCAAGTCATTCCAAAAATTAATAACTCTATTACTGAAAGAATATTTTCTTAGATCGAGATGGCATTTCTTCTTTTTAATTTTCTTATCATGTCCTCTAGTTACTCTTCCATGGTCCAATGTAAAGTATTTTTCAATCTCTCTATTACTGTCAGCTGCAAAAATCTTGTAAACTTGAATCATATCCCCTCTGAGAAATCTCCTTTCAACTGAGAACATTCCTAACTCCTTCAACCTCTCTTCATAGCTCTTATTTTCAAAGCCAGAAATCATCCTTGTTGCTCGACGATGTACTCTCTCCAGCATATCTATGTCTTTTCTTAAATGAGGAGCCCAAACCTGTGCACAATACTCTAATGCTGGCCTAACATACGAGTAGCTATTATATAGCTTGCTTATAACCTCTTTGCTCTTGTAAACTACATTGCGATTAATTATACCTAACATTTTATTAGCTCTATTTAGGAACCGACCGGGGCCCCGGCCCCGGCTAAAAATCAGGGAAAACCGGGGTTGCCAGCCGGGGTTAAAATGGGAAATTATACTTGAGGGGACAATACAATTTCAAATTTTTTTTTTTTTAAATTTTCAGCCGATTCTC
>SEYY01017814.1:10000-14775 GCA_009176605.1 Armadillidium nasatum
TAATAGATGTTAACTATATTGGTCTTCAACAGTTCAGTGTTGTTAGTAGCCGGGGAAAACTACCCTACGATTCTTGGTATTCTGAAAGAGTTTTATGCGAAGGAATCTCGCTATTTTAATCGTGAAGGCCATATATATATTTATATACCTATAGGTAAATATTTATAGGAAAAATCTACTCACTTAAATTTAAGGTTAGACATCTCGAAGTAAAGTGTGAAGCCAAATATGTTTAAAATACTATACTTTTATTCAAAATTACTGAATGTGAAGCAAATTATCTAATTTCATAGTATATTTACAGTATATAGGATCAATGCTCTTTCTACCTTCTGTTGTACATGAAAATATGCACAGTACATGTGCGTCTTATCAGTGTTATCACAACACAGTAAACCAGAACTTATCTTACAATCTATTATATTTTCTTTCTAACAAATATAAATTATTATTATTAACTGCAATTACTGTGAAATAAATAAGTTATTAAAACCATAAACTCAAAGTAATATAAAAATGAAATATAATTTAAAATATAATAAAAAGTGTTGGGTTAGGTAACCGTAAAATAAATAGTTGTTTTATTATATTGCGATAAAAATCTTTTAACCCTTAGTGCTATATATATATATATATATATATATATATATATATATATATATATATATATATATATATATATATATATATATATATATATATATATATATATATATATATATATATATATATATATATATATATATATAATATATATATATATATATATATATAACTAGTTTGAAGTTACCTGGTACTAAATGACTTTGTTTGATGGTACCTTTTTGGTACTTTATTCGTTGCCAGTTAATCCTATTTTTAAATAAACGAAGTAAAGTAAAAATTCTCAAAATCACTTTTTTGTCCTTCACATTTCCCCCCCCCCACTCCATTTATTCCCCCACATTCAGCCTTCTCATTCCCCCATTGAGAAATCTATCTCTCTTTATTGCTACACCAAATTTCCCAAACAATTTTTCCGTCTTTATTTTCTCTACTACTATCTAGTAGTTGGGAGTAGTAGTAGTAGTTGTTACTACTTTTACTACTAATACTTTTGTCAGTGTTATTAATATTACTAGTGATGGGATTATTGTGATACTACAGTTATTGACATTTGTGAAACCAAATCATCATTATTATTATTTTTATTATTATTATTATTATTATTATTATTATTATTATTATTATTATTATTATTATTATTATTATTATTACTTATTACTCATCTATTTAGGGATTTTCTAGCTAATTATTATTATAACTATTAATATTATTATTATTATTATTATTATTTTTATTTTTATTATTATTATATTATTATTATAACTTATTACTCATCTATTTAGGAATTTTATTAGGGATATTATTATTGTTATTATTATTATTAATGTAAATTTGTGATTTTCTACTGAATCAAAATTGAAAGCATGGGAAAGTTTAATCGTCTAGTCGGGACAGGTGGAACAAGACATTCTGGACCCAACAAATTGGTCATGTTTATTTGGGACATAGATGGAGACTGTCCAACTGTCCATTACGGACAGAAACTGAACATTTCCTCTTGGGAGACAGATGAGGTCTGTCCACTTTGGACATAGATTGCGACGTGCTTATTAATTATATATGTACGTGAGGCCTGTCTACTTCAGACACAGATTTATCTTGTCCATTCAGAACAGATTTGGACTGTTCGTTCCGAACCAGATTCGGGTCCCAGATATAGGATCTACCCATTTAAGACGTAAATTATGGCTGCCCCATTCGGAACACAGATGAAACCTTTGATTCGAGAAGAAAAGGGATGTGGCAACTCCAAGACCTGGCAACCCTTCTGTTATCAACACTGGATTTTTCCAAAAGCTTATTAATATATTTCCACGGCCTTATTTCCTTAAATATTGCTCCTCACACACCCTAGGTCATATTAGATCGGAGTTGACACTTCAAGGCTTTGCGTATTACATTCTTGACCTAATATTGAGCTAGGTCTAACTTCTCCTGGTGACCAAAGCCAAATATCTCCCAATAACGTAGGCATAGCTACTCCTAATGATCTTGGCTTAGCTTCTCTTAATGACTTAGTTCTATCTTCTCCTGATAACCTGGGCCTAACTTTTCTTAATTACCCAGGCTTAAATTTTACTATACTAGGCACAACTTCTACTGATTTAGGACTAACTTCTAAAGACCTAAGACTTACTACTCCTAATAACCTAGACCAAACTTCTAATAAAATGAAGGCAAACTTCTAATAGCCTTAGTTCAACTTCTAGTGACCTTGGCCTTAATTTTTAGTGATGACCTAGAACTAACTACTTTTAACGACCTAGGTCTAACGGGATGTAACACTCCCACTTAAGTAAATGTATATACCTCGGGGACGTTAATTCAATACCATTAACCACTACACCTCCCATCCCCACCCCCCAAGAAAAGAAAAAACAAAACAAATAAACGATGGTAGTTATAAACCAGTCACCACTACGCCATTCAGGTAATCTATTTGTGGCTAATTAGGCCCCCTCCCCCCTTAAAAATATATATAATATATATATATATATATATATATATATATATATATATATATATATATATATATATATATATATATATATATATATATATATATATATATATATATAGTGTGATGGATCGGATGTCATATTTTCCAATTTGCGGATGCGGATGCGGATGCGGATGTTGAATTTTGGAGAAGTGCGGATGCGGATGCGGATGCGGATGTTGAATTTTCGAAAGTGCGGATGCGGATGCGGATGCGGATGTTGAATTTTCGAAAGTGCGGATGTGGATGCGGATGCGGATGTTGAATTTTCGAAAAGTTCGGATGCGGATGCGGATGTGGATGCGGATATAGAATTTTCGTCAGGTTCGGATGCGGACGCAGATACGGATGTGGATTCGGTTGTATAATTTTCGCAAGTGTGGATTTTAATTTTGATGAGGATGCGGATGTTAATTATATATATATATATATATATATATATATATATATATATATATATATATATATATATATATATATATATATATATATATATATATATATATATATATATATATATATATATATATATATATATATATATATATATATATATATATATATATATATATATATATATATATATATCACTATCACCTTTCCCACTTTCGTGAGGTGGTGCCCGCCACAATTCCCTTACAAACATAACTATTCTTACCTTTCAACGCTTTCACCACCTCCCTCCATCTCTGTCTCCACAAATCTTCTACCCTCGTCTAAACTCAAATTCCTTCCATCAAAATCACTCTCACTCCATCCATCCATCTCCACTTCGGCCTTCCCCTCCCCCTACCCTTCCCCTATCTACATCGGATCTACGTACCTTGCCAACCATTCTGTTCTCTTTCATTCTTCACATATGTCCAAACCATTTTAGCACATCCTCCTCCTCTCTATCAATTACACCCTTCTTCCATTTACACATCTCCCTTATTCTTTCATTTCTAATCCTATCAATCCTTCTCAATTTATATATCGCTCTCAAATCTTTCATCTCAAAGACATTGAAACTTTTTCTCGACCGAGCACTTATCGTCTATGTTTCACACACATACAATACAGAAGGTAAACACATACATTCAAACATTCTTATCTTTATTTCTTTCGAAATTTTTCCTTTCTTCCATACTTTTCTTAGGCCCCCAATACTTTCATTCCTTCTACCACTCTGTTCTTTATTCCTTTTTCCGTCCCACCCTTACCTTCCACCCAACATTACTAGATATTTGAATTCATTCACCTCCTCAAGTTTCCATTCTCACACTTCTACAAACCAATTCCTCCCTCCACATTTCCTCATCCCCACCTCCAATCCTCATAACTTTATTCTTCGCTGGATTGAATTTCAATCTCGTGTTTGCACATTTCCCTTCAAACTCTCTCACAAGTATTCTCATCTTTTCTCCAGATTCTGCCACCAACACATGCCGCATCATCTGCAAAAAGTAAAACATTCACTTCACATTCACCCTCCATATTTCTCAACGTAATACTCTTCCCTTCTCTCTCCATTTTTCTAAGTAAACCATTCATCAATAGATTAAATAACATGGAGATATTACAAACCCCTGTCTCAATCCCACTCCTATGCTAAACCAATCCGATAGTTCTCTCTTCACCCTCACTCTTGATCTACAATTCGCATATATATATATATATATATATATATATATATATATATATATATATATATATATATATATATATATATATATATATATATATATATATATATATATATATATATATATATATATATATATATATATATATATATATATATATATATATATATATTAGTGATGGATCGGATGTCATATTTTCTAATTTGCGGATGCGGATGCGGATGCGGATGTCGAATTTTGGAGAAGTGCGGATGCGGATGCGGATGCGGATGTTGAATTTTTGAAAGTGCGGATGCGGATGCGGATGCGGATGTTGAATTTCCGAAAGTGCGGATGCGGATGCGGATGCGGATGTTGAATTTTCGAAAATGCGGATGCGGATGCGGATGCGGATGTTGATTTTTGTGCGGATGTTCCGCATCCGCGCATGCGGATGCGGATGCGGATGCCATCACTAATATATATATATATATATATATATATATATATATATATATATATATATATATATATATATATATATATATATATATATATATATATAT
>SEYY01017815.1:5000-7500 GCA_009176605.1 Armadillidium nasatum
ATCTAATTAAAAACCCTTCTACTGATTCTGTCAAAGCAGTTTCTCCATTGTTAGAGTCAAAATCAGCACCATCATCTATGGTACTTGCAGCAGGTTCGCTTATAAGAAAATATTGTAAGGTTAACAGCAATTGTTTACAAGAGAAAGATGTTAGGGAAATTCTTCAGAAACTAGCCGACAGAATAGCCTCAACTTGTACTTCTTCTAGCAAGAACGACAATGAAAAAAGGCATCAGATTTTAACATTGCTAAAATCAATTGGCAATATTGGAAAAATTTCTAAACCTCTTGAGGAGAGCATTCTAAAATGTTTGTCATCAGAAGAATCTGACACTTTTGTCCGTGTTTCTGCTGCTCAAGCTTTCAGACAGTCTTCGTGTGAAATAAAAGTAAATATCTTGATCAGAGGTTTATGTCGTTTTTCACTATAAGTATAATAAACTTATATTTCTACTTTTTAAATACTATTTTACATTGCAGCCGACTGGAAAATTGTTTGATTTAGCTCTGAACCCCATTGGAGATACGGAGGTTCGAATCGCTTCGTATTTAGTTGCTGTTACTTGTACCAGTTTTGAACAAGCCACTTTACTAGTATCCAAAATGGAAAACGAGCCTAATAAACAAGGTATATTAATATATATATATATATATATATATATATATATATATATATATATATATATATATATATATATATATATATATATATATATATATATATATATATATACTATATATATATATATATATATATATATATATATATATATATATATATATATATATATATATATATATTTGCAGTGCAATCATTTATTCTATCTCATCTTCATTCTTTGCAAAAGAGTGACGCTCCGTACCTTAGAGGTCTTCGCTACAATTTGACTAGTCTTTCTGTGCCCTTCGTCTATAATAAAGACATCCTAAATCTTTCACGAAGCATTGATATGTCCTATTATCTACCAACACTTGGAGTAGGAGCAGGAATGGAGTCTAGCGTCATATATTCACCCGAGTCATCCTTTCCTCGACAAGCTTCTACGAATTATACATTGAATTTATTTGATAATGTTTTTAATATTGGTGAAATCTCTCTAAGAATGAAAGATTTAGAGACTTTGGTTGTTAAAATGATAATGAAGGGGTTTAAAAAGCATAACGGTGTAGATCTTTCTCTTCCAGAGCTCTTAAAAGCACTCAATATGAATCCGAAAAGCAAATTGGAATTACCAAAGTTGGATGCTTTTGTAAGATTATTTGGTCAAGAAGTAGGTTTTATGTCCGTTACACCGAGTGAGAAAGATTTGGATTACGATCAGATTTTGGATAAAATTATGAAATTATTGGACAAAATATTTTTGAATTTAGAGGGTAAGACATCTACTGCTCGTGGTGGACAATTGAGATTGAATCAATTTGTTCCAACTTCTCAAGGTATTCCCCTTCAAATGAAAGCAGTTTTAATTACTATTCTAACTTTCGACAATGAAAATAAAGCCAGATTATCTCCTGCAGCCTCTTTCTACACAAATGTATTTGTTGGCTACAATCTCGGAGCTAAAACTGGTTTCAGAATAAGAATTAAAGGTTCCGTTACACCACACGCTCTATCGAGCATTCAATTTTCAAGAGAAAACCTTAAAATAATTTTGGATATCCCTAAGAAAGTAAGATTTATCGACGCTCATTATAATTGTACTATGATGAACAAACTACCAGGAGACAAGAACGACGAAGAACTATACCCTCAGCAAGGCTACCCTGTTTACACCATTGATAAATGTGATAAATCAGAAGTGACTCGATTGAATTTAGTGATATGTACTCATTACAAATCCCCAGATTATAAAAAAGTAAAATTCTTTCCCTTTGGGGCTATTGATTTTTCCATGGATTTAAGCAAACCTAAGGCAGACAAAGAAGTTATGAAGATCATGGTTAATACTAAGAATGAAAAGACAGAGAAATCTTTGGATTTGAAAGTCGAAGCTCCAGGAACGAAAAACCCTAATCTAGTGGAAGTTTCTTTATTATATAAGACAAATTCAAATGGTAAGTCAATCTTAGGATTCGTAAGAGGCCCGAATAAAAAGGGAAAAGCTCTTCAAGTAAATTTGAAACAAAGAAGATATGCAACAGGAAGTCAACATAATGTCATGGTTTACTTTAGCAATAAGAAACAAGTCTCCTCATCTGATCAGGTAAGCCTCAATTGAATATATCAACAATAATAATTACATTTAAACCTACAACTACCAACAACAACAAAAAACAACAACAAAAACTACCTCAATCAGGTAAGCCTTAATTTAATATAGTAACAACAATAATAATTACAGTTAAACCTACAACTACCAACAACAACAACAACAGCAACAACAACAACAACAACAACAACAAACAACAACAACAACAACAACAACAACAACAACAACAACAACAACAACAACAACAACAACAACAACAACAACAGCAAAAAAACTACACTTAAAATTCT
>SEYY01017815.1:12500-15000 GCA_009176605.1 Armadillidium nasatum
TCCACACGAAAAAAATATTCAAAATTGTTATTTATATTTACGTGACAAAAGATCTATTTTGAATTTTTATGGTAATTATGGTAGTCTTATGGTATTTAAGATATTTTTTTATAATTTTATTGTATTTATGGTATTTTATGGTATTTTATAGTATTTTATTGTATTTTAAGGTATTTTATGGTAGTGTATAGTATTTTATGGTATTTTACCATATTTTAAAGAATTTTATAGTATTTTACAGTATTTTACCGTGTTTTAAAATATTTTATGGTATTTTATAGCATTTTATGGTATTTTATGGTCTTTTATAGTATTTTATAGTATTTTTATGATCAGAAGTCAATAAATTTCTTCGTCAAATTTCAGAGGTGAATTGGGCATTCAAAATAATAAATATCAGTTCGGGGTACAAACAGTCTTAGGGGCATATACACGAGACCCCGATAATAAGAACTTACTGAAAGTCAAGGTCATAATGCCCAACGGTAAAGAATTCGTCTTCCACTCTGAATGCCTTCATATCAAAAACACCGTTTACCGCTCCACCCATCATTCTATCCTCGTCCAAACTGCTTCGGGAGAACGTCACGAACTCAAGAGTAACTATAAATACGACTTCAGTGAAGCTCCTGTCAAGATGATGATTGAAGGCAGGACAGAAATAGAGTCTCCTGTCGTTAAGAAAATTATTATTATTATCGATACTGCGGTTGATATCAATGAAGCTTTCCAAAAAGGGCATTACAAGGTTTGAAAATACTATTATTATTATTATTATTATTATTATTATTATTATTATTATTATTATTATTATTATTATTATTATTATTATTATTATTATTATTATTATTATTATTATTATTATTATTATTATTATTATTATTATTATTATTATTATTATTATTATTATTATTATTATTATTATTATTATTATTATTATTATTATTATTATTATTATTATTATTATTATTATTATTATTATTATTATTATTATTATTATTATTATTATTATTATTATTATTATTATTATTATTATTATTATTATTATTATTATTATTATTATTATTATTATTATTATTTTTATAATTGCATGTAGAAAAATTAATTTTTTAATTTTAAATTATTATTCATTTATTGATACAGCATTATTTATTTTAGTAATTCATTAAATTATATTAAAAAAAAAAAATCTAAAGGGGAAGAGGTTAGAACCCACACCTAACTATAAACATCAGAAAAGGGTAACCACTAAGGGTTAAGTTCATGGTAACCATTGTACAAATAGAAGACCTGCTATACCTAAATACACAGAATACAAAAGCGTTTTAAGTCAGAGGAAGTTGTAGAATGCTTCCAGACTTGTCTTCCATAAAGGAAACGCATTGTGTTTAAGTATCGAGTAACAGAATTCGTGAAAGAAATGATGAAACTGTGTAAAAGGCCGATTTTACAAGCTCTTCGTATATGAGTTGTGACTGAATTGTTCAAAAGAGTACTTTTGGTTCTAAAAGCGATAGAATAATTAGAATATACACTAGGCACGTCAATGTCAATAAAAAAAAAATTAAAAAAAAGAAACTATAAATTGTGGATCAAAATTTCAAAAGCTAATGTATTTGGCACAATCATTATGATCTTTAGATTTGTTTTGCAAGAGTATAATGTATTTATAATTGAAGGACTAAAGAGAAAGTACAGTAAGTGATATAACTGCGTATTTTGAGCTACTTGCAATGGAGGTCATATTACTGATAGGCGAAGGGATATAAGTGATTTATTTAGAATTTGATGTATGATCATAGTTTTATCTTATTATAACCATTTGCATTTTACTCAAAAAGTACTATTTTGTTATATATTTATATAAAATAATATTGAATAACAAAAATTATTTATTATTTAAGTTGCATAACTGATTTATATCATTACGTTGTTTATTGATTTCTAGATGGAGATTGAAAGCGAAAAAATTTCATTCCCGATAAAAACAAATCTTGAGTTTACCAATCAAGAGAAGGAATTAAAAGCCAAAGCTTTGATTGACCTGGGTTCGTCCTCAAACCTAAAAATAAACGGTGAAACTCAGATGACGAGAAACGACGAACGAAAAATCAGAGACGCTTCTGTACAATTTTCAGTAGATCTTCCACACTCAAAGAATTACAATCTAAGCGTAAAGAAGGATGTCAAATCTCTTATCCTTGATCTCAGCTTCAATGGTAAGGTTATTATTGTCCTTGAACAAGCATCTCCTAAAGATGGAGTTTGGTTTGCAAAACTAACAACACCATTGCGAAGAACCGAAGCCCACTCAACGATCTCGAGTGATGCGATAATCTTATCTCTTTTCCCAAATCGTATTACCAGTGAAGATAAATACGAGGCAGAGGGTCACTTCCGTAAAAAAGAGTCTTCACTAGACACGTTTGCCCGATTACAATACCCAAGAAGGGAAAATGATATGAGGGTGCAGATGAATATTGCCATGAAAGATCAAACC
>SEYY01017815.1:27500-32500 GCA_009176605.1 Armadillidium nasatum
AGCTCGTCGAAAGAATCGATAAATTGACTCTTCAAATGTCGCGATAATTCATCATAGCGTCGCAAAATCATGTTATGCGAGTTTTTAACATTTTCGATCCAATTCGTTATATCAGGGAACCATTTCTCTGTTTTGAAGTCTTTAAAAATGTTTTTCAATTTGCGTCTGGTGTCCTTAAACACGTGATTCAGGTCCCTTGTGAGGTACTTGGATTCTTCGTTTAGAATTTTAAGTAATATTTCTTGCCAGATGTTTTCGATAAGCTTTTTGAATTCGCTACTCAGTTGCTTAGAATTCTCATCCGTTTCAGTCTGTTATATATATATATATATATATATATATATATATATATATATATATATATATATATATATATATATATATATATATATATATATATATATATATATATATATATATATATATATATATATATATATATATATATATATATATATATATATAAGGGGGGACGATCGAGAGTTCTCTCCAATTTCTAATGCGTACAGTAATTTTTTGACAAATTTTAAACATTTTTAATAAGTTTTTAAACATTTTAAACCTGAAAAAACTTACCAAGAACTTGGCAATTTCAGTAACATTATAAAAGGACTGAACTTGAAGAAATGCCTTTGAAATCAGACCGACGGAAACCATGGTAACCCTTTCTTGAAATTCGTTTCTTTTCAGACATATTTCAGATAATGAATTTGGTTCTTTGTGTATCCGATCAATGCCAACTAAAATGAGATCCTCTTCAAGTCCAAATTTAGTAACGTAATTTACTCCTTCTGATTCCTTTCGGTATCCTAACTCGAGGTATCCTGGATCACAGTGAGCAGAAGAGAAACCGTATAAATCATTATAACTTCTTAACGAGCCATTAAAAGTGAATCCTTCATTATAAAATGGTGTGTAAACGATATTATCATCGAAAGTACTTGTCATTTCGATTTCAGTTTCATTTAATTTTATGAAGAAGTAGAGTGTTTTCTGATCTTTTAGGATTGAATTATAAGTTCCTGAGAAGGTAAGAGAAGGAGAGACTGACGCTTCGTGTTGATAACTAAGTGTCAAGCTTTTGACTTTAGGAGTCATAGTTGATTCCAAAAGTATTCTAGGATCTGACTCGAAAAACTGAAAAAAAAAAATAGAAATATTTTTTAAAAATTTGTGAAGTATATTTTAATAGGCATGAAAATGTGTGTAAAATAAATATTTAGAAAATATTAAATGTTCGAAAAATGTGTAAGGAAAATATTTATGTGAATAAATTATTCAAAATAATGTGTAAGAAATTTATTTAAATATAAAATATTTTTACAAAATGTGTAAGGTAAATTTTTTTCTAAATATTAAATATTTTTTACAAAATATATAAGGTAGAATTTTCTAAATATAAAATATTTTTTAAAAATAAAGTAAATTTTTCTAAATCTAAAATATATTAAAATATAAAAATAAAATATTTTTTACAGATTTTTTACCTTACTGGTAATCTGAAAATGACCTTACTGGAGATCTGAAAATAACTTTCAGAGATGTGACTTACTGGTAATCTGAAAACAAATTCAGATTCGTAACTTACTGGTGATCTGAAGATAACTTTAAATTTTTCCGTACCTTAATAAAGATCTGAAAATACCTTCGAATTTGTAACTTACTGATAATCTGAAAACAATTATAAATTTGTAACTTACTTGTGACCTGAATATAACTTCAGCTTTGTTACTTACAGATGATCTGAATATAACATCTGCTTTCTTACCTACTGGTGATCTGAAAATAACTTTATATATACCTTACTGAAGATATAAAAATAACTACAGATTTATAACTTATTATTGACCTGAAAATAACTTAAGCTTTGTCACTTACTGGTGATCTGAAAATAACTTCAGTTTTGTAACTTCCTCTACTAAGTTCAATGGACTCTAAGGATACTGAAACTTTTTCATATTCTTCTCTGTTTAGGTAAAGGTTGACGACTCCTGTCATTGTGGTTTGAGGAATGGTAACTTGGGCTAAGTAGTTAACATTACCGTTAATTGAATCTGGAAAAAAATATTTTAGGGAACTTAGTCATTACTAAGCAAGTGGCCACTTTCTCATCTTCCCTCAGTTTTCTCTCTCTCTCTCTCTCTCTCTCTCTCTCTCTCTCTCTCTCTCTCTCTCTCTCTCTCTCTCTCTCTCTCTCTCTCTCTCTCTCTCTCTTTTCTCACCAATACATTCAGCAATTTTTCTCAGTTCTTTCTTTTTTTTCTCTTTTCTCTATCTTTTCTCCCTTTTTTTCTTATCTCTCTCTCTCTCTCTCTCTCTCTCTCTCTCTCTCTCTCTCTCTCTCTCTCTCTCTCTCTCTCTCTCTCTCTCTCTCTCTCTCTCTATCATTTAGTCTTTTTTTCTCTTCCTCTTTTTGAAACTTTCAATTTTATTTTTAAATAAAAAAGAAACCTTATAATTTTTAAATAAAAAACCTTATAAAACTTACTCAAAATTTTATAGTCTTCAATAGATTTGCGGATGGAATCATCTTCGTAAATATGGTCGCTACCTTTAATATAACGACCTCCTAACGTATAGTTCGACGTACTCCATTCCTTATTCGGGTAAAGAGTGAATGAAGAGTCTTTGGTCAAAAGTTTTGAAGAAATTTTTATATTTTTGGTAAAAGTAAATAAATTGAAAACTAACTGACCATTTTTTAACATTTCTGTATGAATGAAGACGAATTTATTTCCGTTCTCGAATATTTTAAAATCGAATCGATTTTCTGTCGAATTCTTCTCGATCGATAAAGTTAAATTAGATAAAGATTTGGTTGGTAATAATATTTCGGTTATAAATTTGAAATTTATTCCTTGAATTAACGTTTCATCAAACTTTGAATTCCGATTTTCGATAGGATTGAAAAAATTTAGGTTTGATTGATCGTCCTTCAGGTCAAAGCCTTCTTCCTGGAAAAAAATAAATTAATAGTATATTTATTATATCCTTTCACTGCAAAAATTGTCCTAACGAATCGTTGGGACAAGTGACAAAAAAAATGTCACTGCAAATTTTTTCAGTTATTTTCTTATTAGAAAATAAATCGGTGAAGCGACTTTCCTATGATTAACATGTCTTTTCTCTATTGAAAAAATTAGTGACATTTTTGGCACTTGTCCCAACGAATCGTTAGGACAATTTTTGTAATGTTTAAAAATAAATAAATAAATAAGTAAATAAAAGTTTCAACTCAAGGTCATTGCCCTATTCGAGGATGGGTACTTCTCTAGGTAGTTTTTTCCTAGGGTCCGCCCTAGGGATAGAACCAGCAAATTTACTCTACCGCTGTGCCACGATTTCGGTACCATATATTAAAATACATTTAAATTAAGACTAATGCTTATACATTGCAATAATTGTCTTAACGAATCGTTGGGACAAGTGGGAAAAATGTCACAACAAAATTTTTTCAGTTATTTTCTTATTAAAAACTAAATCGGTGAAGCGACTTTCTTATACTTAACATGTCTTTTCTCCATTGAAACTTTTACCGAGACATTTTTGCCACTTGTCCCAACGATTTGTTAGGACAATTTTTGCAGTGAACTAATTGCATTAATAAAGATAAATATTACATTAATTATACTAATTAAAAAATTAGTAATAGACTAATTAAACTAATCTAGATTAATATTAGACTGAAAAGACTATTATTATACTAAAGTGACTAATTAAAATAAATATAAAATTAATTATTACTAATTAAGACTAATTTTAGTATCATTGTACGAATTAAGAAATATTAGACTAATTAAGACTAATATGAGAGTAATTAAGGACTAAAATTAAACAAATAAGACTAAATAAAACAAATATTATAATAGTTATACTAATTGAGGACTAAAATTAAACAAATAAGATGAAAATAAACATTATAATAACTATATTAATTAAATATTAAATTTAAACAAATAAGACAATAAAATAAATATAATATTTATTCTAATTAAGCTAATATTAAACTATTTAGATAAAGGTAGAGTAATCGTCTTACATAATTGAATGTGTTGGTTCGATCCTCCTTGTGGATCCTAGGTAGAAACTACCTAGAAAGTTTTCCCCTAGACTACCAAAAAGTTTTCCCTCTTGACTACCTAGAAAGTTTTCCTCTACACTACCTACAAATATTTCCACCTCAATAACCTAGAAAGTTTTCCCCTAGACTACCAAGAAAGTTTTCCCTTTCGACTACCTAGAAAGATTTCCCCTTGGCTAATTAGAAAGTTTTCCCTCTCGATAATTTAGAAAGTTTACCCCCTCGAATAATGAAATCAAAACTTAATTCTTATTGTATTCTGTTTTTTACATGGCTTTGCTCACCTCAATGAGTTGGAGACCTATTTCGGGTAATTCTGACGTAAATTCCATTTTAATTACGATTGGATCTACATTTGGGAACGTCATATTAACCTGTCCAGCAAGTTGAGTATTTTTGTGATTTGGTTCAAGGACGTAACAGAAATTACTTCCAAATCCAAAGACGTCTTTTGAATTGCTATTAACTCTCAAAAAGGTCGTGACGTCGCCGATATTTGCCCTGAAGACGTGGTCGTGGTAAAGAAGTTCTAAAAGGTAAGTTTGATAAGGTTTGTTGATCTCCACCAGTAGTCGCTTATATATACTTACTTCTTCAGGTGACCCCAGGTTTAGTTCTATGTTGTACAGAAACGTTTCAGATGGCCATTTTATATTTCCCCTGAGAAAATTATTTAGGGTTGCAAGTATTAAAATTTCAAAATAATAATAAGAATAATAATAATAATAATATTATTATTATTATTAGTAGTAGTAGTAGTAGTAGTAGTAGTAGTAGTAGTAGTAGTAGTAAAACCTAAAAGCTAGAATTAGTTTTTTTCTTTTTTTTTTAAAGATCCATCTTATTATCTTGTTAACTTTCTTGAAATGCAAAAAGAACCTACACATTTAACCAGAGTCGACATTATTACTGCAAGTTT
>SEYY01017815.1:37500-45000 GCA_009176605.1 Armadillidium nasatum
TAATCGAAACCAGAGCAGGATTTGATTCGGAATCCGACTTAAACTTTCGTACCAATTTTAGGAATTTAAAAAAAAAAAAAAAAAAAACCTGTGAAAATAAATAAACTTTACCTTTGATATTAATGTTGATGATGTCAGCTAAATTGTTCAATGTTTTGAGTTTGAAGTCGATGTTGGGTCTTGACGTTGCATTGTACTTCGGTACTTCGTAAGTCATTGAAAACAGCTGGTATATATATATATATATATATATATATATATATATATATATATATATATATATATATATATATATATATATATATATATATATATATATATATATATATATTATATATATATATATATATATATATATATATATATATATATATATATATATATTATATTTTATAATAAAATGCTTTCGTTTTTATTTGAATTTTTGATTTTATATTTTATTTTAAATAGATAAATATATCAAAGAAAAACACTTGTGTAAATTAAAGGCAAGTGTCCGACATACCTTATCTCTTGATGAAAAGATTCCTGTTTTTGAAGTACTAAACAGAGAAATCCATTTCTTACTTCCTTGTTTGTTTTCCTTATTATTTACTACAAGTATAAGTCCAAAAGGAGATGAATTCTCTTTCCCTAGGGTAAATATTCCCAGTGATTTATAAGTCGGTGAAGTTGATGCATTGAAATCAATTTTCCCCAGTTTTTGTACTCCAGAAGCTAACCCTTCTAATTCAAAACGTAAAAACGAATGTCCTGCCTTGTTTTCAAACAGAGAACTTAGTTCTATTGCCTTTGTATGTTTATTATCTAGTTCCAAATAGAAATTAACTGTTGACGGCGCTCCAAAGGGAAATATATTGCCCTTATGAATATTGGACATGTTAAAGTTCCAACAAAGTCTCGTACCTGTTCTGGAATTGCTATTTTTGGGTGGAATACATGAATTAGTTATGGTAGATTTCGAATCTACTAAAACTTTTGGAAATATTTTCTCATCGAAAGGGTTATTCAAAAGTTTTCTAAAGAGATAAATTTCACTTCTAATATTCAAAATTTTTATTTCCGATTCTTTAGTTTTTGCGTGAATTGTTATTTTGTTGTTTTCATTTCTTCTTATTCTTAAAAACATATCGGGAGAGAGATCTACATTTGTTTGACTCCTGACTCCAACTTTTGATCCAAAATGATAACCAATAAAGAAACGAATTTGTGAATCAAATTTGGGATTAACTTGATACTCTTGAAGATTTGCTGAGAAATCTTTTCTTACGTCTAAACCAAATAGCAAGCTTGTATCCCATTTTATGACAGCAGGGATACCCTGAACAGTTGGCATAAATATTTCAAAATTATTATGAAAAACCCTGGTTGAATTTATATCTTTCCACCGCATATTATTTATAACCTTGTATAACGCTTTTATAATTTCGTTGTTGACTGATTTGAGATTTGCCTTTTGCAATTCTTTTTCACCGAGATGAAGAGAGAAAAAGAAAATTTCTTTGTCAAAAAATCGTATAAAAGCATCCCATTCGTGTTTCTTTTTCCCTTTAGAACTGAAACTCAAATTTTTTTTGCTAAAGAGTTTTTCATTACTACTTTTAATCAAGTTCAGCAGAACTGTTTTCCCGTACAGTTCCAATATGTTTAAATCTATAGTTTCAAGGTTGATATTCTCCTCATCTTTCTCAAAGAAATTAAACGGTAAATTATTTTTTATTCTCGAAGAAATTTGAAGAAACTTTTCAACTTCATTTAAATACGATAAATAAAGAGAATTTTCGTATTTTTGGAGATTATTCGTTTCGTCAAAGATTAAATTAGACTTTGAATCGAATCCAAGACCAAAAGATTTTACAAAATAACTTTTATCGATATTTCGTGATGACGTCATATTATACTCATCGATTTGCACTATTTTATCTTTATTAAAATCCTTGAAGTTATTCAATATTGGAAATTGACTTCTTATGGCGTTATTGATAAAAGATACGATGAATGACCGAACTGAAAGCAAACAAACATACATACAAAGTAATTGATTAAAAAATAAACATTAATATGAATTGAAATTAATCAATATATATATATATATATATATATATATATATATATATATATATATATATATATATATATATATATATATATATATATATATATATATATATATATATATATATATATGTGTGTGTGTGTGTGTGTGTGTGTGTGTGTGTGTGTGTGTGTGTGTGTGTGTGTGTGTGCGTGTGGCTGTATGTCTCTGTGGTTGAGAATACATGAATCAGTGTATCTAAATGTACCAGACAGTATTATTTAGAATGTATTTCAGAAAAGATTAAGTTAGGTTTTACATTATCAAATTCAACTCACCGTCTTTATTTACGATTTTCATCAAGTTAAGATTAAGCGTTTCGAAGTCTTTTGAATTTAAGCACCGAACAGTTTGCAAAAAGGCTTCCACTCGAATCTCTGTTTCCTCTTCTTCATCGAAGGTTATTTTCAAAAGATCATCTTTAATCTGAAAGGGTTATTAAAAAGGTTATTAAATCGAGTGGACGTTTCAATAACCTCAGTCAAGTAAGTTGGAAAATAAGGAACAATATGGGAAGATAAAGAAAGCACTTTCCCTCTGGGGGTCGAACCACCGCACGAAAGTTGCTTTTGAATTGAAATTTTTTGGGTTTGAGGATAGTTCGGTTAGGAGAACATTGAGTATGTTATTTCCCAGTGGCAACATGCGGTGGTTCGATCCTAGAGGAGGAATGCTTTCTATATCTCCCCATAGTGTTCCTATTTTCCGAAAAGGTTATTGATAAATAACTAATAACTTTGAGGAAAGGCATGCGATGTGAAATAAATGACATGGTTTTTATAACTAATTGTTATTAACATTATTTTTATTATATTTCATGACACAAAGTGAGACTTGTTTTCGTTTTCCCCTGGTAAGTGAAGTCATGAGATAGATTCTCAACTAATTTCGGTGTGGTTGAATTAGACATCTATTTAGTTATGATAGATAAAATATGCACGAGCCTCTGATGGGAAATAAATGGACTTTCTTTTTTTTTGTCTTATGCTAACATGTAACCGCAATGTTTACATTTCGACTGGCAGACATATAATAAAACGAAGACTTAAACTATCAGAATTATCCTGAGGGTTTCTAAGATAAATTTTATTTTATATTTCTAAATGTTGATTAGCTTAATCTTACCTTATTAGAGCACGATATCAGTCTCAGACTTTGGATTGCTGTGACCCTTAGAACAGAGGTTAGAACTTTCGATGATACACATCTAAAAATTTCGACTTTTAAGCTATGATTGATGTAACCCATATTGCCAATAGCCTTTAAAATTAGAAGTAGCTCATGTCTTTTCTCGTCACTTATAAAACTGTCAGAGCAAGAATCTCGCAGTGATTTTGATAAAAGGGTAAATACCTCATAAATCGAAGCATTGTTAAAGCAATCAACATCTGAGGAACAATATTTGTTAATCATGTTTCCTGCAATGAGTAACACGTAGGATGATGATTTTGGATTTTGAAATAAAGGTAATATATATTCTATTGATTTTGCAGAAATCATTTTAAAAGAAGATATTGATGTACTATAAAGTTCCTTTCTAAAGCCTGTCAGTTTTCCGGAAACAGTTTCATCTACCATTATCTTTATGGCAGCTTCGTGGTCTACATAAGCTAATAAATCCATAAATATATATTTAAAATGTGTAGACTGAGGACAGATTTTGTTTGCCTTAATTTTTTCGTAAAACATCAAGAAGTTCATTGATGGTATTTTGACTAAAAGTTTGACGAGTTTATTTACCAAATTCGGAAGAGAATCACCAGCATTTTCAGTGATTTTCCTGCATAAATCTTCCAACATATCAGAGAGGATTGGTACATAATTGGATGAGTGAGGAGGCATCATCTCTTCAAATTGTAAGTTAGTTAACCTATATTCAGTGTCATTTGAAATGAAAGGAAAATTCATTACAGATTTTCGTTGGAATTCTAAGTATGACAGTTGTTTGAAAGACAAATATTTTGTTTTAGATAAAGTAGGATTATAGATCTTGGAATCCTCGCATTTCACTGTATCTAGTATTCCATTCTCAATTTCTTGAACGCAGATCGAGCTTGAAATACGTGGAGAAAAGAGAGAATTTCTAAATAAATTCCCGACTTTCAAAGCTTTTGGTAATTTTACATCGTATCCGCTACAGTCAAAATGATTTTTAAATTTTGATATTTTAAACTTTGCATTTTCTGACTTGACTGTATATTGAGTTGGACAACTTCCCAAAGCATCAACCTGCAAAAAAAAAAAAAAGATGGTTTTCAAAATTGACAGCATCCCTGCAATATTGCTATGAAATACTAAAATACTAATCTCCCATTAATATAACGAAAAAAATGCTATGAACACTGGACTACGGATGTCGGACGCCCGACTCCGGACTCCGGACGCCTGACCCCGGACCCCGGATGTCGGACACCGGAAACGGACACTGGACACCAGACGGCGGACTGGACGGACCGGACGCCGGACGCCGGACGCCGGACGCCGGACTCAAAGAGTAAATATTAATATGTTAAGAGAAAAATTAAAAACAGATAATATTTGTGTGCAAGAGAAATTTAAATAAATTAACATTTATAATAAGATCATATTAATTAAATGGACGTTATGTAAGTTATTTAAAAATATAATTTATAAATAAATAACACGATTCGTTAGGACAATTTTTACAGTGTAATAACGATCAATGGTTACTTTAATATTTACAACTACAACAAAAACAACAACCAAAGCGATAACAACAGCAAATTCAAAAGCAGCAAAACCAACAAAAGCAATAAAAGGTACAAAACGAAAGCAAAAGCATCAACAATAAGAAATAACAACAGCAATAACAACAATAATAACAACAATAACAGCAATAACAAATTGCAACAACAATAACATAATAAAACAGCAACTACTACAACAATAGCAACAACGAAAACAACATTTGAAAAAACAACAAAAACAAACAAAACTACAACAACGTCATTAACAACAACTGCAACAACAAAAAAGAAATATAAAAAAATCGCAATAACAACAAAAAAACAAAAACAATAATAACAAAAAGAACAACAGAAAAACAATAACAATAACAATAACAACAACAATAACAATAACAATAATAACAGCATAAACGACAATAAACAATTAAAGCAAATAGAACAAAAGCAACAACAATTACAGCAAAGGTAAAACCAAATAAAAAAAAGCATCAGAAACAAAAAATACCTAAAAACATGAACAGCAAAAACAAAAACAATCAAAATAACAGCAATAATAAAAAAGGAGAAGAATAACAAGAACAAAAGTAAAAGTAATAAAAAAGCAACAACAAGTACAACAAAGAAAAAAACAGCTAAAAACATATTTAAAAAAAACAAGCACACCAACAATAACAATAGCATAATTAAGAAAAACAACGACCAAAAGAGGAAAAACAATACCAGAAAAAGCAAATGCAACAAAAAAAAACTGCAACCAACAGAAATAACTTCAACAAAAATAAAAAGCAAAAAACACAACAATAACAAGACCGACCTGAAATAACAAAAATGACAATAAACCTAAAAACAACAAAAGTAACACAGCAATAAAAGAATCGACCTGAAAAAACAAAAATAACAACAAACCTAAAAACAACAAAAGTAATACAACAATAAAAAAAAAAGACCTGAAATAACAAAAATTACAACAAACTTAAAAACAACAAAAGTAATACAACAATAAAAAAAACCGACCTGAAATAATAAAAATAACAACAAACCTAAAAACAACAATAACAACAACAACAACAAAAACTTTTACCTCTTTGTACGTCTTATTAGAGTGGATGACCGAGAGAGATGGAAGTGTGTTTTGAAGAGAAGCGATTATTCCTTTCTTAAAATTCACATTATGTGGCTCCTCCTGAGGGTGGAAGCATATTCCTTGGACTGTTCCTTCAGACATTGAAAACATCGCAGGAAACTTCGTCAGGTCGACAAACTCTTCGTCTGTTAAAGAGATACTTCAATTATTAATCCACAGTTTAAAATATATATATTTATACTATTATTTATAAATAATATATATTTATAATATGATTTTAATGTGATTAAATCATGATTTGGGTGAAATAGTATTGAGTTAAAGATCTGTTTAGAAAAATATCAATAAAGTCTACTGGTTTTACTGTAGTATGTTGGTACATTTGTACTTAGTTTATACAAATACATGGCCATAGACTTTTAGTAGTTAAAGTCTATGTACATGGCACACGAACATATATACTCCCCGACCAGTGAGTGGTAAGTGAGTTTACATTATTCCTAACGGCGAATCAGTTTTTATATATGGAAAATCTCCCAAGAAATTTTGAAATTCAGATTGTTTGACGTCAACTGTTAAACATTAAGATTAAATTTGAACTACAAATTTGTTTGTGGTCAATTCCCTAGTTAATATATATACAATATACATGAATAATTTAGTATTATTTTTATTTATTTTCTCATCATTCACAGGTTGGGCGGAAAAATATCGGAGCCCCTTGTAGACATGTTCATGTGTCATGCATTTGCATAGAATAAACACAAACGTAGAAAGCTTACTATAGTTGCACATTAAATTAAAATAAAAAAAAATCTACACCAGTGCCAGATTTAGCTACTTTTCAAAAAATCTGGCAACCTACAACTTTCTTCATTTTTAGTAGTTGTTTAGAGGAGGTACAAAGATACATCTTTCTCTCAATACTTCATTCAACCCTATTGTTTTTTTGTTTGTTTGTTTTATATATATATATATATATATATATATATATATATATATATATATATATATATATATATATATATATATATATATATATATATATATACTATATATATATATATAATATATATATATATATATATATATATATATATATATATATATATATATATATATATATATATATATATATATATATATATATATATATATATATATATATATATATATAATATATATATATATATATATATATATATATATATATATATGGCCTCTCAAATGTTGGAAATTTTTTGTTAATTAATTTCTATTTACACTTAGGAGAGTCTATCTTTCCAAATAGCCCTTAATTGGAGAAGACGTTAATCCCCTATAGTTCTAGATCTAAATTTTATTTCTTTATCAAGTTAGCAAAATTATGAAACTTTAGGTCAAAATTTAATATGACGTCACTAAACACAAAAAAAATAATATGATGTCACTAAACCGCCCCCAAAAAAAAAATATTACGTCACTAAACCAAGGAAAACAAAATTCAGTCTTTTAACACGAAAAAAACATGTTCAAATAAATATTTAGTGTGTTAGCTTTAAAGTTTATTATTATTATTATTATTATTATTATTATTATTATTATTATTATTATTATTATTATTATTATTATTA
>SEYY01017815.1:50000-72500 GCA_009176605.1 Armadillidium nasatum
CAGAATTGAAAATAAAACATATTAAGTAATGTACAATTTTGAAATCACGAAATTATATAAAACGTTAAAGCTAATTAGTTTAAAAAAAAGAAAATTATTATTATTATTATTATTATTATTATTATTATTATTATTATTATTATTATTATTATTATTATTATTATTATTAAAGTTACTTACTTTAAAAAAAATGAAAAAAATTTTTTATTTTTTTTATTATTAAATACTATATAGCAACAGCAGAAAATAATTTGCCCTAAAAAATATGAGATTTGACAGAAATTAAAGACAGGGTTCATTGAGCTAGTATCGAGGCGTATCTTTTCAATATAATTTGTGCTAGTTTTTATTATTATTATATTATTATTATTATTATTATTATTATTATTATTATTATTATTATTATCATTATTATTATTATTATTATTATTATTATTATTTATTATTATTATTATTATTATTATTATTATTATTATTATTATTATTATTATTATTATTATTAGAAGTTCTCCCCATATGGGCATTGAACCATTCAAGGAAGGGTACTTTCTAGCAAGTTCATCACTTTACCTTTGCGCCACAGAAGCTCTTGTATAAATAAATAAAATAAATAAAAAAAAAATAAATAAATAAAAAAATAAAAAAAAAAATTCCCTAAAAAGTTACAATGATAAACTCTCCTTTTTTTAACACAGAAGACGAAGTATAACAGATAGAGACCGTGACAGAGACAGAGGCAGAGATATAGGCAGAGACGAAAAGATACAGAAAGAGAGAGAGAGAGAGAGAGAGAGAGAGAGAGTAATCCCAGTCAATTGACACCATTTTATTGCTATAAAAGCTTGACATAGGTTTTTTTCTGTAATCTGATACTTTCGTATATAATAAAATAAGATTTTCTAAAAAAAAAAAAAAAAATCAATATCATTTATTAAAAATAAACTCAACGTCCATGTATTTATATTTATACTTATATTTATATTTATATTTATATTTTTTTTTTTTTTTTACTTATTCGAAATAATCCAAAATGTCATATATACTATATATATATATAAGCTGTGTTTGAATTGGATTTGATATTAAGATCCTCCGCCCTTGATGTACTCTTTCCAATATTCCCAAAAAGCATGAAGAAACAAGTTATTCATTTCCTACTCTCTCTCCTCTCATGTTAGGTTAGGTTAGGTTAAGTTAGGTTAGTCTACACTAGTTTAGGTTAGATTAAGTTAGGCTACGTTAGGTTAGGTCAGGTTAGACTAGACTAGGTTGGGTTAGGTTAGATTAGTTATAATCTGATTCGTAATTACTTACTGGGTATACATACTGGTATACTCACTGATTGTTTTCTCGTATTTTTCAGTCTTCAATAATATTTTTTGCATTTTAAGCAACAGTTAAAACGTATGTAATAATATTTGTATTGTTTGTAATATTTGTATGTAACAATGTGTTTTCTCATTTTATATATATCAAGCAGAGTTTCTAAGCATTTCTTTTCATGAAACTTAAAACCTTCTGTAATTATTTTACACACACACACATTTATCAAATATATTTTATACAAAAAATCAAGAATATCCGATTTCATAGAACCAAATTTAGACATACCCAAATAGACATACCCAACGTACCTGTAATAACGGTACCAAAAATTGTGAATAGTACCAAATAGATTCCTATGACCAAACCGAACATCTTGCACTTCTGACCTTAACAACAAACTGATAAAAGCAATACTGACTGATCTGAAGAGCCAATTGTCTTTCAAGATCAAATTTCAAATAAAAAAAAAATAATAAAAAAATTAGAAAAAGAGATGCGTCAATGAGCTTATAATTTTTAAAATGTTGTCTAATAAATTGATACCACGTGGTCTAAAGCACTGAGGGCTTGGATATATGTAATTTTTATTTGATATATATATATATATATATATATATATATATATATATATATATATATATATATATATATATATATATATATATATATATATATATATATATATATATATATATATATATATATATATATATATATATATATATATATATATATATATATATATATATATATATATATATATATATATATATATATATATATATATATATATATATATATATATATATATATATATATATATATATATATATATATATATATATATATATATATATATATATATATATATATATATATATATATATATATATATATATATATATATAGTGAAATATATCATATGTCATTTACTTCAGAGGATATTACAGAAATAGTTATTTGATGATTATTTACATGAAAATGTAATTGAGTTTAAAATAAAATAATAAAATAATAGTTATTTAATATGTCTGTGTCGTCAAAACTTGAGTCCTGGTCATTTGCAAGGTACTGTTATATCTACAATATTAAAATTGCAGAAATTAATCACTGTGAGTTATGATAAAAATATCAGAACAAAATGTTCAAAGTCGAAATAATATTTCACACAAAAAAATTGTTGATTCACTACTTTTTGATAAGAAAATAAAAGAAAAAAATTTAATGTGATGCATTTTATAATTTGTTCCAGTGATTTGTTAGGATTTGTCCCAAAAATAGATTCAGCAGCTGAGATTATTAATGAAAAGTATGAATAAGGTAGGAAATAAAACATAACGCTAAAGAACGCCACTATTGACAAAGAAGGAAGTAGTTACCTCAAAAACAAGAGTCAAAATGGAGATATTAGAAAGAAATCTAGATGAAAGTAAGCAAAGAGAAGAAGAGAACCCAAAGTAGGGAAACTTAAAAAGCAGCGGCACATTTCATACTAGTTCAAATGCCTCCACCACACAAGACTATATACAGCCCTAAAAAAGGAAATACGAAATTATGTCACCACAAGACTTCGATCTCCAAAATCCATACGGATGATTGGAAAGAAAGAAATAGAGTTCCAGATGATCTAAGAAATGAGAGTTGAGAAAGAGTTCAAAGATCTTAGACAGAATACAAATGAGAGCTATAAAGTGATAGTTAGGAGGATAAGAGCAACAGCCTTTTTTATAAATAGTTTGGACATATGAGAGTTTCTAACACTGAGGAAAGTGTTAGTATTGAAGTATAGAGAGCATTGTGGAACGAATGGTAACCGGCTTAGAAGCACACACCTTCAGAACTCGGGAAGAATGTCATCTCGGATGATCGCCTTTCTAACATTCATAGATTTTTGGAACCCATTCAGATGCAATCACAGATAAAGACATGAAACACCAGAGGGATGGAGTATGAGAAGGAATACCAGAGTCGTTCAGGGTTGAATTAGAGATAAACATGAGACCAAAGAGATTAGCCATTTCACTTAGACTATTAGCAACAGGACCATCAGAGAGAAAAAGTAAAGGAAAAGTCGATTTTACAGTAGTTGCTAGAGACGTTATTGGCAGGAGATCAGGAAGATCTATCAGTAAAAGAATCGAGGAGAATAGTGCAATTTACTCTTTGCTCATTGAATAGTATTCCTGCAACGATTCCAATTAAGCTAGATGAAAATTTGCGAGAGTGATAGGAAAACGAGAATTTTTCTACTCTTTATACGCACTGTTTCTGGCCTGAATGGAGTGAAAACATGGATCTTGAGGAGAGAAAGATTTAGACGAAGAAATAATTATATATATATATATATATATATATATATATATATATATATATATATATATATATATATATATATATATATATATATATATATATATATATATATATATATATATATATATATATATATATATATATATATAAACGTTTCATTAATGAACAAGAAATAAATAAAAACAAAAAATAACAATTAGATTATAACTCTTTATTAAATATAAATAAAAGTTTTTGGAACATCTTTAACAGTAATATCAATTTGTCAGGACAGACATAGTAAAAATATAATTAAAATTATAGTAATTTAGGTCAATCCTATAAATTTAGAACAGTTAAGAATCCATATTATTGCGACAAAAATATTAAAATAAATATAAAATGGCTTCGTAACTGACAAAGGTTTATTTTGATAATCACAAATATTTTTATATTTATCTCTATTTATTTTCTTTATGAAATGTTTTACAGGAAAAACGATAAATTTGTATAAAAAATTGCTTAATTAATGAATTGGTAATTTAATGTTTAAAATAAAACGAACTGAGTTTGACTTTTATTAATGACTGAAAGAGAAGGGTCGTGATTAGTTAAAAATTAAAAATATGATAAGACTTACTATGAATTTATTCAAAGGTTGTGCCTTTGTGGTCTTTCATATACGAATCCCATATAATTAAGTGACGATTATAATTTGATAGAAGGCAATGAAAATGATATTAGAAAGTTTTGAAAAAGAAATTTATAACTCATACCTTTGATTTCGAAGACTTGTAATAAACAAGCGAAACTTTTACATTTTTAAAACGTGTTGATTGACCATAATTTAAAAATGAGAGCGTTTAGCCAGTGGTTGGTTGAACAACAAATACTACATATCGATACAAAAGCAAACAATTTTCAAACTCCAATTTGAAACTTAAAATATAGGTAAAATAATACTAGATAAATAAGATAAATATATACACAATATTTAGTATAAAACAGTTTTTATATTACTCCCATTGTGATGACAGTGAATATAATATTCAAACTTCATGATTAATTTAAAAATTTCTAGCCAATATTTCCTTGCAAATATTTAGTTGATCATTCTAATTACCACTGCATTAGAGCATTATTAATTTAAAATTACTTAAATTATGTTAAAATTAAGAAATACAAATACTTAAATAAAAATATTATGTTAAAACAAAATTATGTAATAAAAGATATAAAACTGCAGGGTCGCAAGAAAATGATTTTATGGCCAGTCAGTTAATCAGGCTATGTTGCCTCCTTTGCTTCTTATCATGAATTTGTTTTGGATTTTCATGATATTACTACATATTATATAAAGGCATATTATTTTAAGTTTTGACTTTGTTGGTACAAGTTTCAATAAATTATTATGTATTTACTTAGATTTAAGTTAAAATACAAATTGGTTTACTCATTGTGTTCGTTTGTTTTTTGTTTTTTTATATAGTGTTTTCTGAACTCTGGTTGAAGAAATTAACCGTTATATGTATGGTAATTGTGGCATTGACAGTGTGGATTTTTTCGTACAAGACCAGGTTGCTGAAATAACAACATACCTACTTGTTATGAGTTCGACTGGAACTACATGTAGGGATTTGAAACTAAAAACACACCCTATTAGTTTCTAGTACCACATGGTTGTGGGATCATTGATGTTAAAAAAAATTTCAAAAAATTTTGTACTGCTGTTTCATATATATATATATTAGGGATGGAGTGAAGTATCGGTATCGGTAGGTATCGGTTAAAAATGACCAATACCAATACCAGATTTTTTTCATCACTTTGCTTACAATTTTTTGGAATGTTCAATTTCCTTGACTGTAAAGTTTCGAATACCACGAAACATTGTTTTTCTTGATTTTCCAAATTCTCAATTAATTAATTACTAATTAATCGTTAATTACAATTTTTTGGCTTATATTCTATATCTCTGTAACTGCAGTTCCGATTTTTTTCAAATTAGAACAGTTAACTCTTTCTATAACATAGATCAACTTGTTATTCTTAATTGTTCATTTATTTAATTAATTAATTAAATTATGCAATATTTTATTAATATTGCCAAATATTTTGAAATGTCATTTCCCGATAATTTTGTTTCTAGAACATTGATATGTTGCTTTCCACTAGAAGTTTATTTTTTCAAATGCATAAAATTGTTTTTCAATTTATTTATTTTGCATAAATTTTGCTACTTAACACATGTCCAAATTTATTTTATTTTTCTTCAAATTATTTCTAGATAATCTATAATACTATTCTTGTCCATTTATATTAATAAAGAGCACTACAGAATAGTTATTTTTAAATAATATTAATTGGTTAGTTTTACCTGGTGCAAGTGGTTTGTTTTACCCTGTTTCATTTTTTCGTCACCTCCCATTTTTTTAAATATTAATTTTCATATTTCCATATACACTATTTTATATTAAAATATTCAGAAAGGATCATATTTCTCATAAAAATGAGATAGTTATATCATGTAATCACGATTTTTTTGTGCCTTCTGAAAGTTGAAATTTTTGAAATATCTGTTAGTTTTACCCCTTTTTACGTATATATATATATATATATATATATATATATATATATATATATATATATATATATATATATATATATATATATATATATATATATATATATATATATATATATATAAGGTGGTAGATTGTTTCTGACTTTCGATTGTTAAAAAATATCGAAAATCGAAAATATCGGAGAAGCCTATCGTAAACAAGAGAGTTGTCAGAGGTACGAGGTACTATTACTAGACATAGACACAATTATTATTACTTACTTTTCTAGCAGAACCTAATTCGACTTATCATAACCTGAACTACCGAAATTGCCGTAAAAAGAGGCCTAACCTACACAAGAATTTGCCGTAAAAGAGACCTAACGTATACAAGAACGTTTGCACGACATAGTAGCCTAGGGCTAAATATAGGCAGGAAAATATCGTTCAAAATAAAATATCGACATAAAAAAATATCGATATAAAAAATATCGAAAGTCAAAAAAAATAAAACAATCTAAGCCATATATATATATATATATATATATAATATATATATATATATATATATATATATTATATATATATATATATATATATATATATATATATATATATATATATATATATTATATATATAATTGCAGAAATAGTTAGCTATGTTAATTTTTTATTAATGATGAGCAATGAGTTACCAAAGAAGACTTTTGTAAATGAAGATAGGCTTCCAAATTTATGTATAATCAATAAAGATGAAGAAGAGAAGGAAAAAAACATGGATGAAATTGATTTAAATTATGATTCTCTTCATCAGATGACAGAAGTCGACATTAATTTAGAATTAAATGAAAAATTAGACTCTAGCATTCTTTCAAGAAATGCAGAGAACCATTTAGATTTGAATGATAGTTCAGTTATTGTATATTCGTGTGAAGAAGTTGGGGATATAGATAATGGTTTGAATAAAGATTTTGATAATATTAGTGGAAATATTAGTGATTCTTCTGAAGATTCAACTTCATCCTTTGAGCTTAAAATTTCACAGATGTCTAGCCAAGATCTGCTGAAAGTTGTCAAGGATATCTATCATGAAAAATACCTTTTAGAAGAAGAAAACAAGAGGTTTGTATTTGTATTAGTTGTTATCTTGCAATTATTTTTTATTAATTTAAGGGTTCCATGTATGTTAGCATTTCTCTAATATTTGCTCAAGCATTATGGCTAGGAAATAGAGTGCATTAAATTTTCAGAAAAATATTAAAAATGTTTTGGCTGAGCTGCCTGAGCAAGAGCATGAAATAATATTCAGAATGGAAGAGGACCTAAGGAAAAAATAATTCTAAAACCAAAATCAAATAAATAAATGAATATTTGTAGGAGCCTAGACATACCATTGCACGTAAAGAATGAAAATAGTGAGTGAATAGAAAGTTTAGAATAATAACAGAACTTGTATAGAAAAAAGATGAGTAATAATTTTGTTACTACTCACCGTATCTTTTCCCTATACATGAACAAAAAAAGGTATAACAGAATCAATCTAGTTACCATAGAAATAGTAAAGGAAATCTGAATAGCAGAAATAAAGAGCACCATGGAATAGCAGAAAACAAGAACAGGTCTGGTCATATACTATTGCAAAAACATTTAATGAATGAAACCCATTGAATTGATGGATTTTTTTAACATTAGAGAATATTAATAATGCTTTAAAGTATGCTAAATATTATTCAGTATATATGTACTAAACAGTACTATTATTATTATTATTTTTTAATGCACGTTAGAGTCTTAGTATACTAAACTGAACCCTTTGATGGTGTCTGCAGGTTAAGTTAATGTTAATTCAAATATATATGTTTATTTATTCAATATACATTTTTTATATTTCGTTTATCATTAATATAATGTTTTATATAAAATGTGCTTCTCGGGTGATGATTATATCTTATGAGCAATTTTTCATCATTGTGATAAAATTGGAATGTGTCAAATTCCGTTCATTAGAAATTTGATCTTTAAATATATATATATATATATATATATATATATATATATATATATATATATATATATATATATATATATATATATATATATATATATATATATATATATATATATATATATATATATATATATATATATATATATATATATATATATATGAGATAGAGAGTTTGAAGTTAAGTAAAAGTATAATTCTAGAAACCTTATCTAACTTTTCACAGTAATAATGTTATATCAATTTTAAAATTTGCATCTATATGTACTTATTAAATAATAAAATATGTTAGGGTATTGTATTTAGTTGTTTTTTTTCTTTCTTTCTTTCTTTTAATTTTCTTCTGTGTCATCTCTAATGAAAAGTGCCAAAAGAAACTTCATGAAGCCCAACAGAATTATAAAAATCAATTTCAATCCTAAATTAAAAATCAACATTTTCTAATGCCAATATTTGAAAGCATTTACATTTATGAAGTCGAAAAAGTTAAAGTTTAGACTTTGCAAATTGAGATCATAGTAAAAATAAATACAGTTAACAAGTTTGGGATTTTGATAGCTAAGCAGTGGAAGGAGAGTGTGTGGAATCTACTCTTTAAAGCACTTTCAGTTGTAACCTTCTTAATGAGAGGAGTGATGCAGCATTTTAATGGCTAGATGGGGATTGGAGAGAATAAATGGAGAAGCTGGTAGATGAAAAACCCTAGACTTCATCCTATCAAGAAGGTTGTATGTTTAGAAGAGGTGTATATTTGTGATGTATTTTCCCAACAAGAATGAATGAAGCCCCTTATGCAGAGCATTCATTTGAGACAGTGTTAAGTTTTGAAGTCTCCAGAATACCTAGCTTCTTAAAAGCTTTTGCAATGAGAGAAACTGTGTAATGCTTTTAGAAATATCAAGAAGAAAAAAAAATAGACACACCAAGTAATGGCATAAGAGGGTTTGAATTGTGTTTTTTTAGAAGATTGTGATTGTGTGAAAGATTACACTAATAGATACTTGACAGAATTGATTTTTTTGAGTCACTGAAAACACCCCGTAATCAGGAGGAATCGATTAAGAAATAATTATACCTGTATATAATTATTTCTTAGTATAATTATATAATATTAAGAAAATAAAGAGATTGAACAAAACCTTGAGGAACAATCACTTTTGATTTTTTTTTTTAAAGAATGAATACTTACCATCTTTGCCGCAAAACAGTGACTGAAAAAAAAAAGGAAATATATATATATATATATATATATATATATATATATATATATATATATATATATATATATATATATATATATATATATATATATATATATATATATATATATATATATATATATATATATATATATATATATATATATATATATATATAATATATATATATATAATATAATATATGACTGAAATATTTATTTCTAGCCTTCATAATGAATTGGATTGCTGTAAAGCTGATAATTCTCCAGCAACTTATCAAGCAAATGTGGAAGCTCTGGAAAAAGATTTGGCTCAAGTATAATTTCTTTAAAAATATTTGGTGAAATATTGTAATACGCTATTAATTGAAAATTAATTATCATCATTATTAAATAATTTAAAATATTGTTTCTTAGTTTTGTGAATAACGGGTATTTTAAATAGGACTTATATTGTTATAGAGTAATTAATAAAATATTAGATGATTTTTTTTTTTTTTTTTTTTTAAAGAAAAAAGTCAGAACAAGTATCTTTTTGTTACAGTTACTGTATTATTATAGTTAATTATTATTTTTGTTGCAGTTACAATAAACTTTCAGGTAGCATTACGATTTATAAATATGTTAAAATACTTAAATATCAAATTTTCATTAGGCAAAGGCAGACGCATTTGCTTGGCAGAATGAGCTTACTTCTACTAAAGAAAAATTTGCACAAGAAAATATTAATGTTCGCTCTGACCTTACAACAAGACTCGAACGCCTCATGAAGCAGTATGAGGCAGCAAATCGGGAGAAGGAATCAATGGTTGTTAAATATGCTGTAGCAGAAAAAGATGTGAGTGTCTCATTTAAGTTTTGAACTACCATATGTTAGTCCTCCATGACAGTAGCAAACCTCATTTACTATAAAATCAGTGCATGTCTTGCAGTGATACATTGTATGTAACATGATATAAATAAGCCCTGTTTTACAATGAACTCGGAATTTGGGTGTATTTATTAAATTTGCTACTTCTGCATTCAAAGAACAAATAGTAATAACAACAATTTGAAAGTCACAACAAAATTTTATTTATTTTAGAAACATAGTTACTTCCCCTATCATTTTAACAGTGATTTATTATAGAGGAAATATGAAATATTAATTTTTATCTGGGCATAATTAAAAAACAAGCTATGTGTAGAAGAGACCACAAAATTTGCTACTATTCACAAACACTAGCAGTTAACTACTCCATTTGACTGATAGAGCTCCTTATGAAGCAAGGAAAGAGTATTTAATGGAACCAGTAATTTAGCTTCTGCAAATTTCCCTTTTTCTCTGCGTAGCGGCCCAGATCATTTAATGTTTATGTATTGTATTTATATATTATGGTTTTGTTTGAAAGATTATTCTTAATTACTTACAATAGCTTTGTCTTCTTTTCGGATAATTACCATTGACCATTTTATGGGACTTCCAGTCTTAGGTATATTGTGTATAAATTTTTGAGAAAATATTTTCCTTGTTTTTTTAGTGTAAATTTATTTTATTATTATTATTATTACATTTTTATAATAGTTGTATAATATTTTATATTATATTATTATATTATAATTATATATATATATATATATATATATATATATATATATATATATATATATATATATATATATATATATATATATATATATATATATATATATATATATATATATATATATATATATATATATATATATATATATATATATATATATATATATATATATATATATATATATATATATATATATATATATATATATATATATATATATATATATATATATATATATATATATATATATATATATATATATATATATATATATATATATATATATATATATATATATATATATGGACTTTTGCATTTCAAGGTTCTTGTGGTAAAGAAGCAGAAAGAAAATATAGAAAGGAAAGTAAAAGATTTAGAGAGAGACAAAGAAATTTTACAGGGAAAAATCAAGATTTTAAATACGGAAAAATCTCGTACTTGCGGTACTCTTGATAACAAGGTTAGTTTTTAAAGTTTTGTTTTATTATTATTGTTAGTCAAAATGTTTCAAAATTGTTCTTTAGTGTTAGAGACTTGGGTTTGGGTACTTTTTGTATATAAAGTTGTAGTTCTTTCCTATCTACAATACGGAATTGTTTAAAACTATATATATATATATATATATATATATATATATATATATATATATATATATATATATATATATATATATATATATATAATATATATATATATATATATATATATATATATATTTTTTTAATTAAATTAGATTTACTCGCATGATATGTGTAATCCAGCATTTTTACAAGTCTTTTAATTATCAGCTTTTGGTTTAAGGTATATTTATATTACTTTTAAAAAAATAATTTGAATTTAATTATTTTCATTATCTTCTTCTACGAAGTTATCTTACAAATTAAAGTGGTGATTGTAATTATTATTTAATGATGTCAATATTATAATTATGATTATAATTATTATTTAATGATTTAAAGCTGTCTGTGAAGAATAGTTTCTGTACAGCGTTCGTATAATCCTTCTATAATCATTCTTAGTAGGTTATTTTAAATACTTAGATGTCTACTCTTTGTTTAAATTTTTTTTTTTTTTTTTTTTTTTTTTTTTTTTTTTTTTTTTTTTTTTTTTTTTTTTTTTTTAAAGACCTGACCAAAATTTATAAAGCTTAATTACTTCTCATCGAAATGGGAATCCAGTTTTAGTTCGTTAAATGTGATATTTAATTTTTTTTGTAAATTGTATTAATTTTTTTTTTTTTTGTTTGAAACCATTTTATATTAATTTAAAAATATTTTTTTTTTTTTATTTCAGATTCAGGAATTGGGAATAGCCAATAGAACAATAGATAAACTACGAGACGAAATTAACGCCAAAGACATTAAGATTAAATGGGGACAAAACAAATTAAAATCTGAAATAGACTCCCACAAAGTAAGAAAATTATTCTCTCATTTTTATTAATATGGATGAATAGAGCAAATATTGGAAACAATAAAATAAAATTAACACATTCTTAATTTTCATCGTATTCATATAGGATGTGATTGTAGTTATATTTCAGAGGTAAAAGTTTTCTCTAAATAATTTGTGTTCTTTTGGTGTTGATTTGTTTTCTCATAAATCAATGACGTAGATTACCAGAGAAAAAAACTGATAATAAGGAAAATTTAGGACGATTTGAAAAGTATGAAAAATATCTAATTGTAGGCCAGATAAGAACTCTTATGTATATACAATATTAATAATGAAATCATTTTTATAATCTTTTTAAATAAACCGTTACTAGAAGTTCTTAGAAGTTTCTTGCTTTTTAAATTGATTAAGGTATTATTTATCCAAAATTTTTATTTGTTCAGCTAGCTTTATTAAAATGTTTGACTTTGTTTGTGATTAAAAAAGTGGAAATAAGAAACTAGGGGCTTATTTTCTTAAATAATTATTGGTATATAATCTTTTCTGTAAAGTACAAACTGTTTCAGCAAGGACTAATAATAAATATTTCTTGCAAGTCTCTTGCTGTTGCTTCCACAGATACGCCATAAAAATTTTTTTTGCAAATTACCTAAAAATATTTAAACATTTAAATATGCTTATAAGATTTTTAATTCATTCAATTATTACAGAGTCTTAAGAGGTACAAAGGACTATCCACATTATAAAAATACGCATTTTGTTTCAGAAGTTTTATTATTATTATCATTGGTTTTATTATTATTATTATTGCATCTATAAAAACTTACAAATTGGACATCAGTAACTATTTGAAATTGAAATAATAAAGAGGAGCTAGAGTCTTTTCTTTTGGATGTTTTGTTAGATAGTTGTATGAAATCTTGAGTTTTCTAGTAAACATCATACAATTTTTATCAATTATCAGATATTTTCTTGAAAGTTTCTTAGTTTGTAAATGATTTTACACAGTGACCATATACTGAATAATATACGTAAAGTAGTTTAAAAATTAAATGCTGGAATGTAAAAAATTTTACAACTCATTGACAAATACTCGTATATTCCTACTACTATTTTTTTTTTTTTCAAACCTTAGTTTTACCTTTTGGAATATTTAGCTCTTGTTTGTGAAATTAAAATTTATACTAGAAAATGATTAACATGTAAGATTCCTTTATATTTCTTAAAAACTAAATGGAATTATTTCTAAGACATAAAATTGTTTCAGAAGGATTTTATTTTTATTATTATTATTCGGTGTCTACGAAGTACTACCTTCCGACCTTTTTGTTCTTTTTATTTAGTTTCTTTCCCTTCTCTTTGGATGTCTTTTCTCTTACGTTTATATTAATTATTATTATTATTATTCTTATTGGTATTATTATTTTTTCTCATTATCTTTCATATTGCTTTTTTTTGTTTTTTTGTCATGTTCTAATTATTCTTTTATTATTTCTTATTATTTGTATTTTATTTATCTTCTGTTTATATTCCCTCTTTATCCTTCATTCCACTACGTATTGTGGTACATATTACTATTTTCTTTTCTAGGAGTCTTCTCCTGTTCTGGTTGTTATGCCGCGGTTCCTGTGCCGGTTTTGTGTCTACCTCAACCTCCTTCCTTCGTGGGTGAGGGTACAGGTGAAAACCTGGTCCTTCTCGCCTTTGACTAGGCCGCTCATTATAGGAGATCCAAACCCTTGCTAACCACCAGGGAGGCTGTCTTTTAGTTGGGTATATAATCTCTGGCTTCGCGTAACGTGCTATATTGTGGTATTGACTACAAAAGATTTTTTTTTATAGTTGCTTCTAAGTTAAAGAGGAACGTTTTAAAGAAAGGCGAACACCATCTTTGGGCGAGCATACCTCTCGCTCCTTCCTCAGCATCTGAGGTGCTCCTTAGCCCCTTCTGATGTGGAGATCCTCGAATCCCACATTTCGTCAGCTATTCCCCACCATAGTGCGGACTCCCTGATTCCATACCGTTCAACAATGAATATACTTACAAAATTGACTACCCGCCCGTCTCATACTTCTCTTGCCTCTTCCCAGAAAAGGCATCACACACTTCCGTCCTCTATTACATCAAAACCTCGACGTGTGGCGGTCCGCCAGCTAACTTCGCTTTGGTTCTTGGACCAGTTTCCCTCTGTATTATTATTCGAGCTCTCTGACTTCGTTTCAGTTGACTGCACATAGTCCTCTCACACTAAGCTAGGCTATAGAAGATGGCCTCGCCGCTTCCAACCCGGAGGTAACACCAATGCGGAATGGCTCCCTCCTTCAACGTGCTGCTTCCAGGTGCTCAGGTACTGCACTGGAACGTCTCCCTTCCTTAGGTGCCATTCCGATCCTTTTCATCACGGACACCATTAGAAATATCTCCAAGGTCATGAGGTACAAAATGACGAGACGGACGCAATTTTACATCACTTGCGCCGAAAATCCATTCCTTTGGCTAATGTTTATAGATTTCTTCCTATAGACACTGCCCCTACCAAGTTGAATGCCATACTGCTCTTTACTTTCAGTACTGAGGCGAAGATTGGCTTTACCATTTACGACGTATGCCCATACATCCCCCGTCCGAGACGGTGTTTCCGATTGCTGATTTTTTTTTCTTATAAACTCCATAGTATAGCAATAACAACAACAATAATGGTAAAATATAAAAAGATTGATTTTATTATCCTGCTGGATACTTAATACTTTCCACTATCCTGTCATATATATATATATATATATATATATATATATATATATATATATATATATATATATATATATATATATATATATATATATATATATATATATATATATATATATATATATATATATATATATATATATATATATATATATATATATATATATGCAGGAAACACAAGCTAAATTGGACAGAGCCCTTGCAAAGATTTGTAACCACGAAGAAGAGATAAAAGTAACTAGAGAAGAAGCAGAAAAGGTTGTGAAAGAAGCTAAGGAGGGCGAAAATACCCGAGCCAATATTTTGGGTACTAATTTTTTAAATTATTCGAGTTCTTGTTATTTTTATAGTATGAATTGTGTAATTAGATACGTTTTATAAGTATATTTTATAGTACAATATATTTTTTAATACAATATATTTTATAGTACAATATTTTATTATAGTATAGTTATAATATATTGATGTATATTTTCAATTTATAAATTTGAGGGTTAGGGTTTTTTTTTTTTTAATACCTTTTTTTTTAATACCTTTCATTTGATATCTACCTTTTTTTTTAATACCTTTCATTTGATATCTACCTTTTTTTTTTAATACCTTTCATTTGATATCTACCTTTTTTTTAATACCTTTCATTTGATATCTACCTTTTTTTTAATACCTTTCATTTGATATCTACCTTTTTTTTTAATACCTTTCATTTGATATCTACTTTTTTTTTTAATACCTTTCATTTGATATCTACCTTTTTTTTTAATACCTTTCATTTGATATCTACCTCTTTTTTTTAATACCTTTCATTTGATATCTACCTTTTTTTTTAATACCTTTCATTTGATATCTACCTTTTTTTTAATACCTTTCATTTGATATCTACCTTTTTTTTAATACCTTTCATTTGATATCTACTTTTTTTTTTTAATACCTTTCATTTGATATCTACCTTTTTTTTTTAATACCTTTCATTTGATATCTACCTTTTTTTTTTAATACCTTTCATTTGATATCTACTTTTTTTTTTTAATACCTTTCATTTGATATCTACCTTTTTTTTAATACCTTTCATTTGATATCTACCTTTTTTTTAATACCTTTCATTTGATATCTACCTTTTTTTTAATACCTTTCATTTGATATCTACCTTTTTTTTTAATACCTTTCATTTGATATCTACCTTTTTTTTTAATACCTTTCATTTGATATCTACCTTTTTTTTTAATACCTTTCATTTGATATCTACCTTTTTTTTTAATACCTTTCATTTGATATCTACCTTTTTTTTAATACCTTTCATTTGATATCTACCTTTTTTTTAATACCTTTCATTTGATATCTACCTTTTTTTTAATACCTTTCATTTGATATCTACCTTTTTTTTAATACCTTTCATTTGATATCTACCTTACAGACAAACAGCTACAAGAAACCAAAGCTCTCCTTATAATGAAAAAACAGAAGTATGACGATACGAGTTTCCTTTACAAGCAGCTTAAGAGTGAGCATGACAGTTTACAAAGCACCCATATTCTTATTAGTTCAGAAGTTAATACTTTGAAAGTTATATTTTATTATTATTATTATTGTTGTTGTTGAGTTTAAAATTATTCTTTTTAAAAGATGTTTTAATAATTAAATACCTTAACTATGTAATATTTAGGTACATAAGTATGAACAAGAAAGAGAAGAAAGCGAAAAGTTGTTTCAAAGTTTGCAAAGCGAGTTAAAAAATTTGAAACAGGGAAAAGCAGACCTAGCTGAAATGTTGTCTCATTCAGCGGGATACGCAGAGCAACTTGAAAGGTAGGTTTTATATAAGAGAGTGAGTGTTGTTTCCGTAATAAGAATATAAAATGTATCCACCTTATCAAACAATATCTGTAAAATATCAGTATAAATTATGTACATTTATGATTTTGAAAATTCAATTTTTATTTGGCTTTATTTGTTATCCTTTTGAAAATTGTTTCTGTATTGACTATTGAGTAAATTAAAAAGTTCAATGTTTAAATCAGTGCTGTTTTTAAACTGATATTAAGACTGTTAAAATTTTGTTTCAGTTTTTATTTATTTTATATTTAAAGATTAATTCAAATGAAAATAGCTTTTAAAAATAGACTGACGGTAATGGTTTGAATATTTTTCTGTGTAAATTTTTTTTTTTATTGTAGGTGTACCTCTTCTTTCTTCTTGTTATAATTTAAAATTTTTATTATGTCTTTATCTTTGGTAGCGAAAGAAAGAAACTCAGAATATTGGAAGAGGAGAAGAAAGAATTTGAATCGAAATTGGAAGAACTAACCTCAGATTTAGCGAGATGCAAAGAAAAAGAAGGAGAATTATTAGTTTTTACCCAAAAATTAACAGATAAAAATGTAACATTGCAAAGTCAGTTAACAGCTGCTCAGGGGAAGGTAAGTTGTCAAATGTCACGGTGTACATATTTGTTTACTTACATATTTACTACTCCTGTATTTACTCTGTAAAATTATGATTTTAGGTTAAATTAATGGAAGTTGATGACAAAGAGATGAGAACCCGAGTAAATGAACTTCAAATAGAAGTTTTGAAACTTACTAAAGAACTCTCTCAACTCAAAGAAGAAAAGAAATCTCAGGAAGAGAGTTGGTCTTCAATGTTACAAGAGAAAACAAAAGAATGTTCACTTTTAGAAACCAAAGTTTCAGATCTTCTCAATGAAATTCAAGTCTTACAGAGAAAACACGGTAATTCTTTAAAAGATTCGAATAGGGAAATACAGAAATTACGCAAAAAATTGGATAGTGTGGAAAGTCGACAATCTTCATCTCATACTCAGACAAGTACCCCTAATATCCTCAATGGTGATAATGGGGCATGTGATGTAGTTAACAGCTGGAATAGACAGGATTGCCTTTCTCAAGAATCAAGAGCTTCTTCAGACATATCTTTGCACACTGTAGATTCGTCACAGATAAATGGAGTCACCCCAAGTTATTCTGTAAGGGTAAGAAATAATTTTCATTTTTATTTGTTTTTGTTTTGTTTTTTTACCTAATATATAAATTATTAATTTTCATTAATATCAAGGGATTTATCCAAACTTCTGTCAAATTAATAATCTTTTTTTTTTTTAATATTCTGATTATGACTAAGCTGTAAAATTTTTGAAGTTTAGATATCCCCTTTGCTTTATTAGGTGTTTTTAAGTTCTGCAATAATTTTTAATGTCTTCATAGGATCCTTCAGCCAATTCTCCAATCACCGATTTGCCACAACAAGTTCTTATAGATCGAATTGTGAGACTTCAAAAATCTATAATTAAAAAATCCGAAAAGTGCGAATTTTTAGAGGAACACGTGTCGCAGTTAGTGGGAGAACTTAAAAAGAAGAATAAAATTATTCATCATTATATAATGAGGGAAGATGCTGGCGCTTTGATTAATTCGAAATCCGATGAAAATAAGGTAAGAGGAATATTTGACTCTACAGTAAAATGCCAAAAAAATAAAATGTTTTTGAATTGGGTTTCTGTATTGCTCCCCTTTAAGATAAGTTTTCCATTCAGTAAAGTTTGGTTCTAGACTCATAATTAGTTAATATGCTTTAACACAACCTAGGTATTTGTAAATCGTTCTTATAGTTTTACGTAGAGAAAAGGGTTGTTGTATAATTAAACTGTTTTTATTAAATTATTTATTAATTTGTAATTTTTTCCTAGTCTCCTGGTAGCAAATACCTAAGGAAACAGGTAGGTTACTATTTGACTTTAGCAATGTTTTATTTAAATGATTTTATCTTTTTTTTTTATTTTTCATTTAAAATTCACAAATATTCTTTTATAAATTGATAGATTTGTTTTCCCTTTTGTGAAGTTTTTGAACTTTTGAGAATATAATGTCTGAAAGGTATAACGTAAAGTGAAAAAGTAACGCCATTATTAGATGGCGATGGAGAAATAGTGTCTACTTAATGTATGTTAGACACGTTGTTTTGCAAATTTTGACAGATGAGACTTTTTCGTTCTTGGAAGTATGATCGTATTTCATTACTCATTATAATATATATAAAATGAGAAATTTTTTTTCTTTTTTTCTTTTCTTTTTTTTTTTTTTTTTTTGTCCTGAAGTGAAGCTCAAAACCAAAACTCGATAGTTCCTTTTAATATTTTCTCAGCTCTTTTTGGAGATATTATCCAAGAAAGCAATAATAATAATAATAATAATAATCTTGCTTTTACTTCCTTCTTTAGTTTTTGAACAGTACAATAATATATAAAAAAATCTTCTTAAGTTATTATTTTTTTTTTTTTATTAATTTATATATAATATATATATATATATATATATATATATATATATATATATATATATATATATATATATATATATATATATATATATATATATATATATATATATATATATATATATATATATATATATATATATATATATAGGCTGAAATAATTAAGCACGGGGGTATAATGGCATCTGTTTATGGGTCTTCTCCAAAGGATGGTACAATGACTTTGGAACTCTCATTAGAAATCAATAAAAAATTGCAAGCAGTATTGGAAGACACCTTGCTTAAAAATATAACTCTTAAGGTTAGATTTATTATCTATTTTATTTTATTTTTTTATTTTCCAAAGTTTTAGTATTGTGTTTTAACTTTACAGTAATTGTTAAATTTATGTAGGAATCATGGTACATTTTCTTTTAAAAATTGTTTCTGATTTTTATTGAAATTATAGGACAAATATTATTATTATTTAAGAATTTATTTTTTTTTCTTTTCTTTCAGGAAAATTTGAACACACTTGGGGATGAAGTTGCAAAACTTGCTCTACAGAATTCTAAAGTTCCTTAAGGCCAACATACTGAATATATATTTTTTTTCTTTTATTAACTATTCCAATTTTATTATAATTAGGTATTTAATTCACATTTGATTATAGAAATCTTTTTTATTATTACTTTGTATTTTTTATTGTTATTTCCAATACTAATCGCATCAATTTAGCTATCATATCATTATTGATAAGCTTTTGTAAGTAATGCGTCTGCATTCTTTAATGAGAACAGCTTTGTTCGAGGTCTATCTATCTTGTTGCAAATAGTTCAATTTTTTTTTAATAATTTACTAAATATCATTATTGTTGACTAGTAGACAAGCATTCCTTTATTATAGTTTCACCAAAGATTTTATTTATCTTCCAATAATTTTATTAATCATGTGAATTACAACTATTTTTAATTATGAAAATTACATTATTTTCTATTTATTCAGGTTTTCTATTAAGGTCAATATACTGTACTAGAATAGTGCAATCGTTATTGTAAAGGAACAATTTTTTTTAATGTAAATTTATTAAAAGTTTGGGGTGTAATAGACAATAGGGTCTTGTTAAAAAAAAAAAAAAAAAAAAGTGGTGTAGAGTATTTTATAACCTAACAGGGGGAAGAAAATGGTAAAGAAATGAAAAATATCAATAGAATAAATAGAGCATCTAAGAGAAGTTAGGTTGATGGTACTAATTACTAAAAATAACCACCATAATGAGTATTGCCTCTAATCAATCAATAATTAACATTTATCTGATAGTAAATTTGAAATTGTGAACTAGAAAACTGTATTTAATTGTTGCTTCAAAAAAAAATTATTTCAATCCTATTAAAATTGTAGCAGATCCTTGGGTGTCAGGGGTTTTGCAATAGTAATTTTACATAAAAGTTTGGTAGTTATAAATTTTGTAAGTAGAGTAAACTCTCTCTGGTTTGTAGAATAATTACCGATTACTTGGTAATTATAGTTGTAGCAGCAGCATTTATATTTTATAACTGCTTTTATTATTATTTGACCTTTGTCAGTTTTTCATAAAAAATTGGGTGGTCATTATCTTTGTATATGTAAATATATTAGAACCTTGAAGCATTATTTATTACTGAAAAAGGATTGCATAGGAATTTAGAACTTTAGTTTTGTAGTTTTAAAAGTTGTTTTAGAATATTTGGAATGAAACATGCCATAAATTAAACACAAAGTTTGAGTTGAGGTGGGTAATTTTAATTTCCTTGATGAATTTTAGTTTTCTTTTATTTTTAGTCATGTACAAAAATTGTGTATAGAAACAATTATATATTTTGTTATTTGTTGAAAAAATAATAAATTAATTATAAGCCTTATTTATTTTTGTTATAAATTGAATATATACATAAATATATATACAAAAACAAATTTCAATTCTCCTACATTATCTACAAAATTATGTTGGTTTATAAATTTTTTTTTACTGATGTTTACTTATGAATCTATAAGTCTGGTTGTCTAGTTCTATTTTCTCTATTTTCGTTTCTTACAAACTCTTTCAGCTTATCCATAACTGTATTTTCGAACTCTACCGGAGTCGGCTTCACACCTACAATATGAAAAGTACTTTTATTATTACAAAATAAAATATTCAAGAAACATTATTATGATTAAGTAAGCTTTTCTTAATTTGAATGTTATCTAGGAAAAATCTAAACCTTTTGAAATTGTACAAAAATTTTAAATTAATTTAAAGAAAGAAAAATTATATTTAATTTTTTTATTTATGACACAATTTCCAAATTTGAAAGTCTAGAATAATAAAATAAAAATTAACCAAAATTATAAACAAAAAAGAATAAATATTAAAAATTCTCACCTGTTGCCCAATAATAAATTTCCCAATCGTTTGAAGGTAAGTTGATTAATCGGTCATAAAGAGAAAGTTCACTCTCTGACATTTCTTTTAAATACTTGGCCGCAAATGAACTTAAAATCAAGCCATTTTCTAACATTCCTCTTTTTCGTGACTGATAAAGTAATCTGAAAGATAATAATATAAGTGACGAAAGACAGAACATAGCCCTATGGGATTAGACTAATTAATTCAGCAAGTGTGAATAATGAATGGTATGGTTATTTAAAGAAGAATTACTCTTTTTGATTGATAGCTAATATAGTGATAATCTTAAAAAATTAATCATGTAAATGAGTAGTAATAATTTATTCACCGACTCTTGAACTCCTTTCCCCTCCTAGACTATGATGGTAATTTACATCCTTAGCTTATTTCTGTCATTTTACCTTTCCCTCCTATTACTCACGTTCTGGATTAATTCATCCTCTCAGAATTACTACTTTCAGATCCTTCATTCACCTATTTTCCCTTTAAAACAATTTTCTATTTCCACTAACTGAGCAAATATAAACTACTAATACTACAATTTTTCCCTCCACATAGAATAATAAACTTTCTATGGCGATTATATGGCATCTGGATCCTAATCAATATGGTATATTTAGTATTTACATATAGTTTTATTATCTTCCAATTTTCTCCTCTAAACCTTTTTAACTCTCAACCTTTTGGCCTTC
>SEYY01017815.1:75000-77500 GCA_009176605.1 Armadillidium nasatum
AAAAAAAAAAAAAAAAAATTTTTTGAAAAAAAAAAATTTCGGGCCTGGAAATCTAAAGAATTACCGAATACTAACATTTTGAAATATAATGAAAACAATGTTACTTAAAATTTAATAAAAATACAGAAAGAATTCTATCTGACAGGTTTCTCATATATATATATATTATATATATATATATATATATATTATATATATATATATATATATATTATATATATATATATATATATATATATATATATATATATTACATCTTTCATGAATGTTGAAAGCATTGACAAAGAAGCTCGTCTTCTTGACCGTAATCCAAATGTTATTGTTTTGCAGTAAAACGTTGCACTGTTCATCTTTGGAGTTGAAAAACAGAATTAGTTACTACTTTCTAATATAATACTCGTGAAATATTATATTAACAGCCAATGTCATTTCTTGTAATGAGTTAAATACATAACATTATAAGTAATACATTCTCACAAATTAGTTTTGAATATATGCATGACACTTCAAGGGCCAAGGCTCCGAATAAAAATAAAAAACAAGGTCCATTTGTGACAACTTGTTAATGAATGAAATTTATCATTGCCAACCGTCACTTATTTAGGTTGAGGGAATCGAGATGTCTCCTCAGCGTGCGTTCATTTTGGAAAGATTTCTTAGCGAAAATATTATTTACGTTTATATATTTTAAATCATTATAAATTTTTGGTATATAAGTTCTTTTCATCATATCAATAAAAGGCTGACCAGATGGTCATGATAATATAACGAATTACAGCTGAATATTGCTAGTTATAAAAACTCTGGGTTTGAGTTTTTATTTAAAGACCTGAAAGAGAAGGGTCATAATTAGTTTACAATTAAAAAAATATGAGAAGACTTACTATGAATTTATTCAAAAGTTTTGTTGCTTTTGTAGTTCTTTCATATACGAATCCCATATAATTAAGAACGTTACGAGTTATATATTTGAGTAGAAGGCAATGAAAATGATAGTTAGAAAGATTTTGAAAAAAAGAAATATATAACTCATACCTTAAACCTTGATTTTGAAGACTTGTAATAAACAAGCGAAAACTTTTACATTTTAATGACGTGTTGACTTGACCATGATTTTTAAAAAGTGAGGGCGTGTTAGCCAAGAGTTTGTTGAAAACAAAATGTACTAAATATCGATACAAAAACAAAACCAACTTTGCAAACCCCTATCAAGGAGACTTAAATATATATATATACACACACTAGATAAATAAGATAAAATATATACACTGGATAAATTAGTGAAAACATATAAACAGTTTTTATATGGTAATTACGTTTTGGATCTGAAAGAAAAATGAATTAGCTTAAATGAAAGAGTAATCTTGGACTTGCCATATACGGTTTTCCAAAGAAACTGTTCTCTTTGACGAGTTCTGAATTATATTTTAACAATTAGAGCTTATAGGAGGTATATTTTGAGTAAAAGAGTCAATTAAAAGGATTCTAAGAAAGAGGGAATATATCACCTCATACCTTTGAATTCATAACTTTAAAGACTTGTAACGAACAATCAAAATAAACTTACATTTAGTTAAAACTTCTAACGCTTTAATTATTGTCTCAAAAAGGGAATTTGAAACTGGCAGCTTGTTAGGTGCCAAACTGTTATGTACCACATCGATAAAGAAAATTTAAAAAATAAAAAATTAAAAAAAATTATAAAACCTTATGAAGGAGAATTTAATATAATTTCTCCAATTTTAAAGAAAACCAAAAATAGACAAAGTATATACACTAGATAAAATAATTAAAGTATATAAATAGTTTTTATAATAAAGCGATAATTAAATGAGGGCATGTCATCTCATTGTGAGAAAATAGAGTATGATCATAATACCTTGCTTGCAACCTTTACAGAGAAGCTGGAATTGCATGATGCGATTATCTGATATATTTCATTGCGCACAGATTTTAAGATTTCTTTCTGGACTAATGAACAATTTCGAGACCCATTCTATGATACTTTGATATTCGGTTATTGCAATATGTTTATGAATGGGTAAGTCCATGGAACTTTTTATTGTTTTAATTTTTTTCATCATGAATTGCGAAGGGAAACTATCGATAATACTATCAAAGTCTTTCCTATGGATAAGAATATTATCAAAATTTTCTTAAGTTTTTGGTTTCTTGACTTTACGAATCCAAAATCAAATTTTATTTAGTAAACTTTCTACTCATATAATAATGTCTCATTTCTGATGTTTGGACAAAATGCGAGATACATAAACTATTCAGAATACTAAATAATGTAGTTTCGGATTATTTTCATAAGAAATGAAAATATATTGTATAAATATATATCATAAATGACACTATCTTCCATGTAAGGCTGTCATTTTTTATATCTTGAACAATATGCCAGCTCTTTCATAAGAGGAAAAAATTTAGTTTCAGTGTAAATGGACAAAAATCAGATACTGGGAAGACTACAATATATTTGAGAATAAATAACGTT
>SEYY01017816.1:0-5000 GCA_009176605.1 Armadillidium nasatum
TTATTATTATTATTATATCCAATTAATTCATTCAAGTTTTAAACTTTAGATTTTGAACATGAAATTGACCTAAATTAAATGAAATTTGCATTCTGATAATATAAATTTTAAAGTGGTTACTTTATATTTTTAAATTTTATATATTATTTTTTACAGTAATTTATTATTATGATATTATTTTATATATATATATAATATATATATAATATATATATATATATATATATATATATATATATATATATATATATATATATATATATATATATATATATATATATATATATATATATATATATATATATATATATATATATATATATATATATATATATATATATATATATATATATATATATATATATATTATATAATATATATATATATATATATATATATATATATATATATATATATCTGGTGGGAAAAAAACAAAGGCCTAGCAAATTTCACCAAAGAAGGGGATATTATGATAATCATTTTTCTTAAAATCTTGTAATATTGTTATAAAATAATTCTTTGAAAATTTTGAAATGTTTAATTTCATAGAAAATAGAATTTGTTAAAGAAAAGAGAAACTTTTTTTTTTAATTATTTTTTTTAATTCTTTTTTCCTATTTAATTTGAACAATTCTACGTATTACTTAACGGAAAGCCACACCTCTTCTTGTCACGAATGATATCACTGTTTTCAGAGAGAAAAGTTTTCATTATGCTTCTCGCTTCAACGCCTCTATTTAAAGAATTATAAGATTATATATATATATATATATATATATATATATATATATATATATATATATATATATATATATATATATATATATATATATATATATATATATATATATATATATATATATATATATATTAGGGATGGAGTGAAGTATCGGCAAGTATCAACATATTTTTAAGTATCGGTATCGGCAAGTATCGGCAAAAATTTTGCATAGGAGTAAAGTATCGGTATCGTTAGTGTTATCGGCATATTTTTAGGTATCCTGCATTTTGTATCGGTTTCGGGGAATTTTTAGGTATCGGTATCGGTAAAATTTTTGGTATCGCTCCATCCCTAATATATATATATATATATATATATATATATATATATATATATATATATATATATATATATATATATATATATATATATATATATATATATATATATATATATATATATATATATATATATATATATATATATATATATATATATATATATATATATATATATATATATATATATATATATATATATATATATATATATATATATATATATATATATATATATACAGTGGCTCAAACTGTAGGGTGATTGACTCACGTGCTTGAGGGCGCCGGTTCAATTCCTCTTGGGAAATCCTAGGTAAATACTACCTAGAAAAGTTCCTCTCCTCGAATAGGGCAATGCCCGTGAGATGTGAACTTTTATTATATATATATATATATATATTATATATATATATATATATATATATATATATATATATATATATATATATATATATATATATATATATATATATATATATATATATATATATATATATATATTATTTGCATATACCATTTACATGAAAAAAAATAGTCAATCAGCGACTTTCATAGAAATTTGATCACGAAATTCGTGATCCGAAAATTTGAATTGGAAATTTTATTGGTATTTATCAGAGAATTAATGTTTTATAAGCGTTTAATTTCTTTTTAATTTGCTTTACATATATAGCTCAATAAATCTCAGTGAATTAATATATGATATATAATATATATATATATATATATATATATATATATATATATATATATATATATATATATATATATATATATATATATATATATATATATATATATATATATATATATATATATATATATATATATATGTTTTGTTCCTACCTATTGTTTTTCCTTGTTTTCCTTCTTCCTTTTCAGTTTCGTCTTCTTCTTCTTCTGTCCTGAGAATATAAAATAGAAGGGGTTTCTTTGCTTAAAATTTTGATATATAATAAAAAAAAACAATAAAAAAAAAATATATATAATATATATATATATATATATATATATATATATATATATATATATATTATATATATATATATATATATATATATATATATATATAATATATATATATATATATATATATAATATATATATATAATTATATATATATATATTATTATGGACAGACCGGGGCCCCGGCTCCGGCTAAAAATCAAGGAAAACCGGGGTTTGCCTGCCGGGGTTGAAATGGCAAATTTTACCTAAGGGATTTCAGTTTCAAAAAAAATTTAATTTTCAACCGATTCTCCTGAAATTTTCACTGTGTGTGTATCTTTTTTTTACCGGTAAAGAAACGTCCAATTCTAGCATTTTTCTAAGTCTATAACTGTTAAAAAGTTTTTTTTGGGAAATTTTACCCTATTTCAAAGGAATGACGAGGCCAAACAACTTTTTGTATGATCTGAAATTTGGATTGTATATTCAGATTTCTATGTTCTACAAAAGCTTCTAACAGACTTTTGTTCCCAGATTTATAAAAAAAAAATGTTATAGGCCCAGAACTGACCATCTATCGAAAAACAAGTTTTTTTTTTTTTCCTTTTAAATCCACTTTTTCGGACAAAAAAATTATAAAAAAAATATAACATCTCTTATTTTTGGTGGGTATAGAGAAGAGGGATGGGGCTACAAGTTTTTCTCTATATTATTCGATGCGATTCGTTGGTTTTGAGATATAGCCTCTCAAAAAAAGTCCATATTTGACCAAATTTAAAAAATTATCAAAGTTTGAGAGGCTATTTTTCGTTTCAAACAAATGGCTTTTAATAATGCACTAATAAAAGTTGTTGCCCTGTCCCTCCTCTAAACAATATACAAAAATAAAAGAAAAATTAGTAGGTAGCATTTTTTTTTTTTTTTAAGTTTTTTTTCTGGAAAACGAATTTTTTGCAAAAATTTTTTCAAGTTCTTATAACTTTTTTTCTAGACGTGAAATCAAAAATCTGTTCCCAATAATGCAAAAAATTGGGGCTAAGATTGTTCAGTTAAATTTTCAGCTCATGTTGACCAGTGGTTTGATCCCGCTATTCATTTTTTTCAACTTTGGATCCAAATAACTTTCAAACCGTTATAGATTCAGAAAAATGTTCGAAATAAACTCAGAACTTCGGGAAAAAATGCATATATACCCTGAAAGTTTCAGCTCAATTAGTCAAATAATAAAAAAAAAACTTTCGAACAAAATATACGAAAATTAAGATTTTTATCTTGTTTTTCAATATTTACTTTTTCTTTTCTGTTCTTTTGAAAACTCCTTTTCTAACTAAATATATAATATATATATATATATATATATATTATATATATATATATATATATATATATATATATATATATATATATATATATATATATATAAATTAATATTACGAAAATTTTACTATTATTATTATTATTATTATAATTTTTATTATCTCCCTTGGCAAAGATGTGTCAGTACGTGCAAATTTCGAAAGAAAATAAAACATTCTTGCCTTTTTACTGAACAAAGAAAATAAGTAATTTTTTACTTTGGGCACCCTGAGATCATCTTCTAATTTCCTGACTGCAGATGTTACATTTAGCTATTTCTAGCCTATCCTGAAACATTGTAAAGTATTCATACTGCTGAAGCTGATCTTTTAGCCATATTGACTGAAATTATAAACAAAATAATAATTTTGAAATATTGCAGCTAAATGATTCAAATTTGATTTGAAGTACAACCGCATGTCAGACCAGTTAGTGGCACCGAAATGCCAGAAACGTCTCCTCGTCGAAGGCGGGGACCGTTCTTGCGGAAGACTTGAAGAGACAGATCAAGATACGGAGGTAAGAAGGTGATCGGATGAACCCAGATGAGGAAAGAGTTTAGCAGTATAAGGAGAAGGATAAGAAGGTTAGGAAAAGATCAAGTATGTTGGGTACACCACCTAGACGGTCAGGGATACGGGTAGGGAGTTTCACCAAACTTCTCAAGGTTGTTCTGGATAGAAAAGTCGTAGGTGAGTTTACCGGCTGGATCAGGAGAAATAAATGAAAGCCATTGGCGATGGTGAACATCTCTTTTGGTTTCCCTGGTTCTTTCCGGTCTCTTCATAAGGGTGTTGTACTTCTCTGTATGAAGTGTACTTCATACATCTTGGGTGATTACATACAGCTCCCATGTAATTAATAGACCTCTCTCCTTTGCCACTAAATGATATATATATATATATATATATATATATATATATATATATATATATTATATATATATATATATATATATATATATATATATATATATATATATATATATATATATATATATATATATATATTAAATGAATGTTTATTTGCTCTTTTCCTAAAATTATTTTCACTTGCTCATTTTAATAAATTCTTAGACATTTTAGGTTTCAAAAATAGTGAAGAAAGAAGATGACACTGAAAAAAGGAAAGTTATAAAAAATTGTTTATGCCTAAGAGGAAATAGTTTTTTCAAAAGAAGATCAAAGGGAAGTTTGATGTGAAAGGAAGACCTTCCCAAGAGAAGTAGAAGGATTAAATATCTTAAAAGGAGTAAAAAGGAAAAGAAAAGGAATATATAATCGAAAGTTAGAAAATGGAGTAAGAGTATACGTGTAATGATGATATAATCAGGAAAGTAAAGAATAGAGAATGCATGATTGTCTCAAAATAAGCAAACAAAAATTTAAATAGATGAGAGAGAGAGAGAGAGAGAGAGAGAGAGAGAGAGAGAGAGAGAGAGAGAGAGAGAGAGAGAGAGAGAGAGAGAGAGAGAGAGAGAGAGAGAGAGAGAGAGAGAGAGAGAGAGAGAGAGAGAGAGAGAGAGAGAGAGAGAGAGAGAGATAGAGATAGAGATAGAGATAGAGATAGAGATAGAGATAGAGATAGAGATAGAGACGATAAAGCCTTAAATTAAAGACTAAAATTACATGATAGGA
>SEYY01017817.1:5000-12363 GCA_009176605.1 Armadillidium nasatum
CTTGTTAAATACTGTGCATATGTAATTATCATGTAATGTGAAAGCATATTTTTGCAAATATAATATCGTAAGGCATGGTGAAAACGAAGTCATAGAACGACATTACAAGTAAAATCTGGTTCAATTTCTCTGAGCATACGAATATGATGGTGTATAGGGAGAATGTACATGTAGTTTTACTATTTTATGTTTGATTACAAGTTTATGCCATACTTTGTTTCGAAATTTATCACAGGGAAAGTATACATCTCTGTATAAATAAACTAATTTTTAAGGACAAATATATGATAAGGAAATATATGAAGTTATGTACGATGACGAAAATAGTTAAAGATATATAGACCCTGGCACATGTAGATGAATGCGAAGTCCACGTGATGATGGCTTCATGAATGAAGAAAAACCAAGATGGCTGCTGTGAAGAAGATATGTATTTTAAATTTTGATATTGAGTCGTGAATCGAAGGCGAAAAAATCAGGATATCGTTGAAAAGCCATTAGGTCAAAATTCAAGAAGGCCTCGAGAATCCACGTTGTAGAAGAATCATGATGGTGATGGATAATAGCAGGGGGTTTAGCATACAAACTTGTAGGAGTCACGTGTGCACTTGTGAGTAAGATGGATGATTTTTGTAGTCAAAGTATAAACGCAAAGCTTAAATAGCTGAATCCTCCTCTCTGTGTCTCTCCATTCGAACAGATAACTCAAAAATATGTGTTATGTGAGAATGATAAAGAGCTTAGTGGCCGAAGATATTTTACAGCCTATTTGAAAGAGTGATGTTAGAAAATGAAATTTGAAATAGTAAGAATAAAATTGATTTGAATGTAAATAAAATTTAAGCAAATTCAAAGGGAGGATGGGGGAGGAAGCTTGAGGGAGGGATGGTTTGAACTTTAGAAATTACTCTCCTGAGGGTGTTGTTCAATGTATATGATTGTTTAAGTGTATGCCTAAAGGCTTATGTGAGAATCTGTGTATGTGTGTGTGTGCGTGTGGTGTGATGGATGAGCCTCTCCATGCTTTAAAAAATTTAATGTTTTGCTGCAAAAAAAATAAAGATAAATTTTAATTAAAAAATTTAAAAAAATTTATTTAATAATTTTTGAAATTTTATAAGGAATATTTTTTTTCTCATGCACTTTTTTCTCTTCTTTTTTTTCTCATTGTATTTTTTTTTTGGGTTATTTTTTTTTTCAAGAAATTTTTTTATTTGAAAATAAAAATTAGAAAAGCTATATCATAAAAATATATGGAAAATGTAAAATGAGATAGTTTAGAAATATCTTTAAAAAGTCCTCGCTTGAATAAACTATAGAAAATGTAAAATGAGATAGTTTAAAAATAAAATTAAGTTACAGCTTTATGAAAACGGGATGAAAACTCTAGAAGATGTATGAGGCATTGTGGTGCCATTAAAGAAATAGGGTCATGAGATGGATTTTATATATTATAATATCGGCTAATGATGTCTCCCAATAAACCAAATCCCATTAAGGAATTGATTTGTTATGTTAATAAGAAACTTTTTTTTTTTTTTTTTTATAAACACATTAAGTGTCGTCATAGAATGGCTTTCACGGATATGAAACAATTGGATCATACACAGTATGCAGATGGCTATGTTAAAGAGATGAGTCATAAACAGGAAATATCAGGACTTGGGTAACAAATATCAACCACGTGCTTGTGACGTCCCAGATACACGTTTATTTCGTACGTACTCACTAGATAATGTTTAGAGGTATGTTAAATATAGGAAATAAAGGAGTTTCTGACAACTCTATACTGAAATGTTTATTAAATACACAAACAAGAATGAAAGAGATTAACGAGAGAACTCAGAGTTGTGTGCATTTATTTATTTACATATTAAGTATTAAAAAGACTGACTGATAATTCAGAGTGGCATATATTAATTATAAAAGTAATATGTGGCATCTCATTGCCCTAACACACAGTGATGCATATCTGTGAAATAATAAAATTTCCCGAAACCACTTTGTCGTCTATATTTATTTATTTATATCATGAAAGTGTCTGTATGTCCTAGCTCAGTTCTCCTATCTTATCGTATTCGTATAGACTAGGGTTGGCCGACGCACCGCACCGGTGCGGTGCGGTGCGTTGGTGCGGTCATTTTGGTGCGGTGCGGTGCGGTGCGCAACACATTTTCAGCAACCCGGTGCGGTGCGGTGCGGTGCGAAAGAAAAAATAAAAGTGCGGTGCGGTGCGCAAAGAAAAATTAACGGTGCGGTGCGGTGCGGTGCGTGGTGCGGCCTCTGGTGCGCACCGCACCGAAGTTGAAGTATCCTGCTATAATCATCAATTCGTCAGATATATATATATATATATATATATATATATATATATATATATATATATATATATATATATATATATATATATATATATATATATATATATATATATATATATATATATATATAATATATATATATATATATATATAATATATATAATATATATATATATATATATTTATATATATATATATATATATATTTATATATATATATATATAATATATAAATATATATATATATATATATATATATATATATATATATATATATATATATATATATATATATATATATATATATATATATATATATATATATATATATATATATATATATTGTATATATAATGTTCATATTTTCAAGGTATCCTGACAGAAGAGTTAAAGTTACTATCTTTATTCCACCTTTCTCACTGGAAAGACGTGTCTCACTAGCCTGTTTCATTGAAGGAGGTATTCGACAGGAGAGTTCAAAAGAGCAGTGCTGGTTGTAATGAGCGATAGTATGGAAAGTAACAGAAATTTGACGTGTGCAAAGAAATTGGAGAGAATTGGTGTGAAATAAATGATAAGACAAAAATACTTAGGCTCCTTCTTTTTAAAAGCATCATGAGTGGACCATCCTAGATGTGTGAAACGTACTCCATAGAGTGAAAACAAGATACCTGTGAAGAGTAAAAAAATTTCGAAGGAGCCCCAGAACATTAAACATCATAGAAGCTTGTTTTAATAGAGAAATATTGTAATCCTTTAAAGAAAGATTACGAGAAAAAGAAATAGCAAGAATATTTAAGGACAGACGAAAGGTTAAATGGCGATGCCAGAATTACATTAAATGTTGTATCGAGTAGAAAGATGGAGGATCAGAGCTTTGGGGATTGAAAATTCCCATTTTTCTCTCTCCTCTGCCAGGAAAACCAGAGGATGACCACTTCAGGGTAACTCTCCTAGCTTTAATTAATTACTGTTGAGTATATATTATATATTATATATATAATATATATATATATATATATATATATATATATATATATATATATATATATATATATAATATATAATATATAGGGGCGGCATCCAAAGAATGCCTCTCAACCTCCACCCCTCACCCCATCATCACTTGGGAGTTGGGCGGCCTCCGATGATGGGGATGGTGCCGCCATGACCGGCGTCCGGCTTGCCCCGATGCACGGTCTTCTTTTTTCATTAATTTCTGCAACATTCGCGGTCTTTTTTCTAATTTCCCCTTTGTCGAACACCATCTCTCTTCTTCTAAACCTCATCTCTTGTTTCTAGCCGAAACTCAGGTGCTTGAGTGTGCTGACAGCAAACCTTATTCTGTTACCTCCTACTGTCTCTATCCTCAATTTTCAGCAAAGGCGGTTGTTGCGCATATGTGCGCAACGATGTTATTTGCTCTCGTGTCTCTGATTTGGAGTCTCATGAATTTTCTACCTTATGGCTTAAGCTCTCTTGCAATTCTACTACTAAATTTTTTTGCTGTCTATTTATCTCCTAATTCTACTGACTATAAAAAATTCTTCGACTATTTAAACTCCAAAATAGAGCACATTCTATCCTCTTCTCCTTTCTCTGAAATCATCATTTTAGGTGATTTCAATGTTCACCACCGCCAATGGCTTTCATCTAGTTCTCATGATCCAGCAGGTGAACTCGCCTTCACTTTTCTATCCAGAACAACCTTGAGCAGTTGGTGCAACTCCCTACCCGTATCCCTGACCGTCTTGGTGATGAACCCAACATACTTGATCTTTTCTTAACCTCTAATCCTTCTCCTTATACTGTTAAACTCTTTCCTCCTCTGGGTTCATCCGATCACCTTCTTATCTCCGTATCTTGTTCTGTCTCTTCAAGTCTTCCGCAAGAACGGCCCCCGCCTTCGGCGAGGAGATGTCTGTGGCACTTCGGTGCTGCTAACTGGTCAGACTTGCGGTTGTACTTCTCTGATTTCCCATGGAATGATTATTGCTTTCGTGGGAGGGGTCCCTCGGAGTGTGCCTGAGGTGATTCTCTCTGGCATGGAAGCGTACATTCCATATTCTTTCCCTTCTACTAAACCTAACAAACCTTGGTTTAACTCTGCTTGTTCTCGCGCTATCCGCCGCAGGGATGCTGCCTTCAGAGATTACCGTCGTCTTCAAACTCCTGAAAACTCACGCTACTTATATTTCATCCCGGAATCGTGCAAAATCTATTCTTCGAGATACCAAAAACTCTTTTCTCCGCCGCAAATGCAATAATCTTTCTGGTTCTTCTTCATCTCGCCCTTTCTGGCATTTCGCAAAAAAATGTCAACTCTAACTTTGCTTCTTCCTCTTTCCCTCCTCTAGTCTCTTCTGATGGCACAACTGCCATTTTACCTTCTACTAAAGCTGAACTCTTCGCCCAAACTTTTGCCTCTAACTCTACCTTGGACGATTCCGGAGCTATTCCTCCTCCACACCTCCTCCAACTCATTTATGCTAACATTGTAATTTCTTCTAAAGATCATTCTTTCTGCTCTCTCTGAGCTTAACACTAAGAAGGCGTATGGTCCTGATGGTATTCCTCCTGCGGTTCTCAAAACTTGTGCTTCCGAGCTTGCACCCTGCCTTGGTAAACTATTTCGTCTTTGCCTTTCTACTTCGATCTTCCCTTCCTGCTGGAAACGTGCGCTCATTGAACCTGTGCCGAAGAAGGGGGACCCCTCTCAGCCCTCTAACTATCGTCCCATTTCTTTAACCTCCGTTCTCTCTAAAGTTTTCGAATCTATCCTTAACAGGAAGATTTGGAAACATCTCAATTCTTCCAATCTTATCTCTGATCGCCAGTATGGCTTTCGTAAAGGACGTTCTACTGGTGATCTTCTTTCCTTACTTTATGACTCTTGGTCCTCCGCTCTTCGGGGTTTCGGTGAATCTTTCGCTGTGGCGCTAGACATTTCGAAAGCTTTCGATAGAGTCTGGCACAAAGCTTTGATTTCCAAACTTCCCTCTTTCGGAATCTATCCTTCTCTCTGTGACCTCCTATCTAATTTCCTTTCTGGTCGTTCTATAGCAGCTGTTGTAGACGGCCACCGTTCTTCCTATAAATCTATAAATAGTGGTGTTCCTCAAGGATCTGTCCTTTCTCCAACTCTTTTTCTAATTTTCATCAATGATCTTCTCTCTATTACTTCGTCTCCTATACACTCCTATGCCGATGACTCCACCCTTCATTATTCCTTTCAATTTGAAATGCGTCCCTCCCAACAGAAGTTATTAGACGCAAGGAGGATTGCCTTGGAGCAACTGACCTCTGATCTTTCTCGTATTTCAAATTGGGGCAGAGAAAACATGGTCGTTTTCAATGCCTCAAAAACTCAATTCCTCCATCTTTCTACTCGACACAATCTTCCACACAACTATGACATCTTCTTCGAAAAACTCAACTCAAACCTTCATCTGTTCTCAATATTCTCGGTGTTTCCTTTTCTCGTGATCTTTCTTGGAAAGATCACATTACCTCTCTTTCTAAACAGGCTTCTAAGAGGTTGGGTGTTCTGTGGCGCCTTCGTAGTTTTTTTACGCCACCCCAGTTGCTTGCCGTATAGGGGTGTTGTTCGCCCTTGTATGGAGTACGCCTCGCATATCTGGGGTGGTTCCACACATACAGCTCATCTTGAAAAGGTGGAGTCTAGGGCTTTTCGTCTTATCAACTCTCCTGCTCTTACAACTCTCTCCAATCTCTTTCTGCCCGTCGAATTGTTGCGTCACTCTCTATACTATCGCTATTACAACGGACATTGCTCTTCTGAACTCTCACGTCGCATACCTCCTCCACTGAGAAGGACTCGTGCGACATGACTTTCTACACAGTCTCATCCTTTCTCTGTCCAACTCTCCGACCCCAGACTTAACAGCTATGCTCAATCTTACATGTACTCTACTGGTAAGTCTGGAACACATCCCTTTTCTTTTTTCCCAACTTCCTTTGACTTGCACACTTTTAAACGCCGTGTATCGGGTCACGTCGGCCCATTAGCGACCCCGAATCCGATTGCTCCCAACTCCGGTGGATATTGGTAGGCCTTGGGCCTTTGCCCACCGGAGGAGACATAAAATATATATATATATATATATATATATATATATATATATATATATATATATATATATATATATATATATATATATATATATATATTATATATATATATATATAATTATATATATATATATATAATATATATATATATATAGATAGAGAATAAGTAGAGATGAAAAATGTAATAATATATATATATATATATATATATATATATATATATATATATATATATTATTATAAATTAATATATATATATATTATATATATTAATATATATATATAAGAGAAGGAAGTTGGAGAGATGGAAGTGTACTTTAGTGAATTGTGAAACGATGGGAGAGAGATTAGTAATGGGGGAGAGGTAGAAAATGATAGGGATGTAGTTAGCGAAGAAGAGGAAATAAATATTAGTAAAGAAAAGGTGGAAGTAGTGGTGAGAAAGGTAAAAAAGGAAAATCGGCAGGAATGTATGGTTTATATGGAGATGATAAAGGAGGGAACTAGAGAGTTGATTGACTGGTTGGTGAGAAAGTTTAATGAATGTTGGAGAGAAGGGAGAGTGACTCAGGAATGGCAGGACTCTTGCACTGTACCCATATATAGAGGAAAAGGGGATAAGCTATTTGTAAAAATCTCAGGGGATTAGTCTGCTGAGCATGATAAAAAGATTTTTGGGAAGGTGTTAGTGAGAGAATGAAAGAATTGACAAGTGAGGAAATGGGGAGAAACAAGAGGTTTTAGGGAAGGGTAGGGGATTGTGGACCAGGTATTCATGAGATTGATTACCGAGAAATTGAGTGAAAATAATAAAATGGGATATGTATGTTTTTTGGATTTGGAAAAAACATACGATAGAGTATGCAGGAGAAAGTTGCTTGAAATACTAATGGAAAGGGGGTTGAAAGGGAAATTACTGAAGGGGATCAAAGCTTTTTATGCGAATTGTA
>SEYY01017819.1:12500-16429 GCA_009176605.1 Armadillidium nasatum
GAAATAATATATTAAAACTACCATAGCAGAACACATATCGTCTGAATGAATGATTACTCTTGGCATTTCCCACGCAATTGATAAGGTATGGCATAGGTAGCTGCTTGCTAACATCACGTGGTTTAAGGTTCCTCTTAAACTTTGCTAAATCATGCCTAACTGTCTAGACATGCCGAAAGTAGTTGATGAGAGATTTCTTCCTTTTCTGTCAAATTTGGTGTACTTCAAGATTTTTTTTACCTTCTACTTTATTTATACTTTTAGTGAAAGAATAATATCAACTGCTTCTCTTGCGGAATTTACTTCAATCGCACAGTTATTCCGACTGTACTGTTAAAGCATCTGACATTGTATGGAGTGTTTTTCATATATCTGGAGAAGAGGTGATGTGAGGATTTTAATTGAAAGAATATTTTTTACATAGAATAGAACTCAAAAATAAAAAATAAGTATTAAAAGTTTTTAACTTTTCAAATCTTTGTACTCTTTACTTTTGCAATGCAACTTTGGCATTCTGTTGGCTATATTTAATCCAGTGGCAGATTCTCGAGAGAAATTAACCGCTTTCACTTCACCATCATTGCAACGACATCATAGCAAAAGTGGGAGCTGGGTCTTTCAACGAATTTAGCATGGAGAGTGAAAACACCAGGCCTTTGGATGAGGCTCTGTCTTTTTTCAGTTTCCCTTGTTTTGCTGAATATCTTACCAATATCTGGTCTTTATTCTATATCTGCCTTTGTAAATGTGAAAATTCAACTTCCACCTGAAATGATTTTCATTGAACTTCAGTTTCAGTAGGTTTTATATATTTCCATTTTAATATTATTATTATTATTATTATTATTATTATTATTATTATTATTATTATTAATATTATTATTATCTATTATTATTATTGGTTTTTATTATTGTTACTTTATTATTATTATTATTATTATTATTATTATTATTATTATTATTATTATTATTATTATTATTACTAATAATTTATTTTTATATTATTATTTTCATTATTATTATTATTAATTATTTATTACTATTATTATCATTATTATTAATTAATCAGCATCAATCAATGGTTATTATTATCAATTATTCATTAATTATTATTGTTACTAATTATTATTAATATTATTATTATTATTTTATTATCAAGCCATCATGCATTGTTATCACTATCATTAATTATTAAGTTATTTTTACGTAAACTATTATTATTAGACTACTAAAGTACAGTTATTATATAGTATTATGTAGTAAAGAAAATAAAGCGTATGTAGCAGGCAGTAAAGACTATCATTAAACTAGAGTGTGCCTTTAGAGAAATATCATAAACTTTTGCATTTTTAAAAATGAAGTAAAATATCTATATGTATTACATTGGGGCTTAATGACATAATAGTGTTTTTCCCCAGCCTCTTTTCAGAGAACTGGACTGTCAGAATGTAATTATTATTGAATTTAGTAGAATAGGACCTACTGCAAAATTGAAATCTTGTAAATTTTTAAAACTCTGAATAAAGTTTGAGAATTGACAAATTATTATTATTGAATATTAAATAATAAAATTTTTACTAATTATTTATTATTATTATTTTAATTATTATTATTCATATTAATTATTATTAATTATTATGTAATTATTATTTATTATTAATTTTTTTTTTTTTTTTTTTTTTTTTTTTTTTTTTTTTTTTTTTTTTTTATTATTATTATTAAAATCAAATCTTTATTAATATTATTGTTAATATTATCATTATCATTATTATTATTATTATTATTATTATTATTATTAATTTATATTATTTTTCCCTGTTATTATTATTATTATAACAAGAATAATAATAATTATTATTATTATTAATATCATTTTTTTATTAGTAGTATTATTATTAATAGTTTTTAATATTATTATTATTTAATTTGCTCTCTTATTGTATAATAAAAAAATATTTTATTGCAGATGCTATCTTCTGTTAATTGATGTGATAATAGGATTATTGCATTAAAGCTGTAAATTAAATTAGAAATTATCTTGAGCGCTTCTTATATATATATTAATTATAATTAATATATATAATATATATATATTATATATATATATTATATATATTTATATATATTATATTTATATATATATATATATATTATATTAATATTAATATATATAATATATATATATATAGATATATATATATATAATATATATATATATTATATATATATATATATATATATATATATAATATATATAATATTATAATATATATATTATATATATATTTTATATTTTGGGTAATATCAAATTATATTTTTAATATAATTCCATTAAGCACATTAAGATAGTATTTTCTTCTTTTTTTTTTATTCCTTTTTTTTATTATTATTATTATGAACATACAACCTCACTTTTCAAAAGTTTATTTACATTGAAACTTTAGAATATCTTTTTTTGTTGCACCCATGTCATTCGCCTTTTGTCCCCACACATTAGTATTTTCATTATTATTATTATTACTAATTATCATCATTATATTAATTATTTTATATTATTATTATTATTAATCTTATTATTATTATTATTTTTTCCTTTATTAATATTATTATTATCTTTGTTAATATTATTATTATCACTATTATTACTATTACTAGTTGTCCATCTTTACTATTATTATTATTTTTAATTTTTATTGACTTTTATTCTTCTTCTTCTTTCCTTCTTTCTTCTTCTTCTTCTTTATTATTTTATTATATTATTAATTATTATATTTTATATTAATTATTATTATTATTATTATTATTATTATTATTATTATTTTCATTATTATTATTATTATTATTATTATTATTATTATTATTATTAATTATTTTTTAATTATTTGCTATACATTAGTATATTAATTTTGAAATTGCATTATAATTGAAATTACAATTACAGGTAAGATTTTGAAAATAGGTAAAAATAAAAGCTGATATATCATTTTTAAAGTTTTTTTCAGTGCAAAATCAGTAATAGATAAGAAAAAGAAAAGGAATATTTAAAATTTGAGTCCGGAATTCTTAAATTTCAAAGAATTTGAGTTAAAACCCGGTGATTCTATTAGATTATAACTAGAATTACAATTCCATTATTTTTATTACCGATTCCAAAAACCCTAAAATTTTACCTTATCTTCCTTAAATTTATGTATATATTAACATAAATTTCAAGAAAATATAGGAAAGAAATCTACATTTCCCTGACTAAAACAAAGTAATAGGTTAAATATATAAACTTCAAATTTACTTGAAAGAGTAAATTATTATTTACTTCTGCCTAGATATTTGCTGTAGATAAATTATCTTGAATAAGGTTACATATTCATTATAAGCAAGATTGTTTTGATTATCACTTCTATGAGATACCCATTTATTAGAGACTTTTCCTATTAGCTATTACCATAAATAAACTTATTTAAATATCATTATTCTTAGAAATCATTGTCCCTAGAATTATTATAATAATTTATAATAATAAATTATTATATAATTTATTTTTATAATAATCCTTATTTAAGGATTCTAACTAGCTATAACCTTTCAAATTCAATCTCATTTAAGATTTGTCTCTATGAGTTATAATTATAAACAAAACTTTCCTTTCAATTTTGCTTGAGATTTATTTGTAATCACTTCTTAGCAAATAAAGTTTATATATATATATATATATTATAATATTTATATAATATATATATATATTATATATATAATATATAATATATATTATATATATAATATATATATATTATATATATATGGTCAGACTCCAGTTTGAACCACTTAAATATTTCAAAAACTACTGAACGTACGCAAAAAAGGATTACATTTTTGGAATCCTTCTCGAATTATAGGAAAGAAAAGGGTAAAATATTTGAAAATAAATTTAA
>SEYY01017820.1:0-10497 GCA_009176605.1 Armadillidium nasatum
TATATATATATATATATATATATATATATATATATATATATATATATATATATATATATATATATATATATATATATATATATATATATATATATATATATATATATATTATTTTTATTTTTACAGATACAGGCCTTTGTTCAATGATAGAATAAAGAATGGTTGTTTCACTGCAAAATCTTTGTGTTGGGAAAGTTCCAATTGTTATCGCTAATCATCCTGATGTGAAAGACTACATATTTTGTTCGTCTTTGTCTCCTCTTGAGTCTTGTTCTAAATTTGGAGAATGGAAAGTTGCTCTAGAAAGTATTATCTCAAGAATAATAGAAGAGCTTCCTCAACGATTGGTGGATAGGGTTCATATACCATCAATTCCTTTCATTGCCCTTGGCATTTTAAGATGGGCAGACTTCCTTAAAGTCCAATTTTGGTCTGACATTTAAATTTAGCCGTAATTTTATTAATTGTTCGTATTTTACTTCGGAAGGAACTATTGATGAGGAAAAGATAGCAAAAGTATTAGTAAGAAATCCTAATTTAGAGACTATCGTTCGGTATAAAATTGCATGTTATTATTTTATGGAAGAGGCAATCATTTTACTTGGGAATAAGTTGCAGGAAGAAACAAATTTAGAAAAGTTAATTGAGAATCATGATTCTGGAGAACCAATTGTGATGTGGTCAAATTTTCTTAAGAAAAGATTATTAATGTTATCAGCTCCAATGGAATTAATGGAATTGAATAACATTTTTATCATGAAAGCTTTTCGTTATGGGTTGACAAATAAAAATGTAGCAGCTGTTAAGTATTGCTGGAATAATAGCATGACACAAAATGTATTTCAAGCATTACCAGTGGGTGGTGGAGAAGCTTTGCTTATAGGCAGTAATGCGAGCCGCCCTTCAGTATTTTTTAAGAATTGGGAATTATCACCATTTGAGCTGTTTTTGTCAAGAGACTTTGAAGGATGTCGGAATATCTTATTATTTTTTGTGTGTCGTTTGAATCAAATGGAACTTGAAGAGTATCTTCGTGTTCAAAGCCTAACCAGTATATTCAAATACCTTTTACTTTGGCCATACCAAAATATCCTTACTAATAAACTAGTACCATACCTCCAGAATTTAAAGTATTGTGATCATAATTATATAGTACATAATATTGTAGAATTGATTAAAGACCCACATTTGAGTCAGACTTATGATTATCGAAATTTACTGAAAGAATATTTGATGAATCGTCCAGTGAACCCTAGAAAGCACATTGTTTTTATTGAATCATTACGCTCCTCATCAAACAATTACTTCATTCCCTCCGTCCCTTTACTCAAGAATTTACACGCCCTCGGCAGATTTTCACCGGAGGACGAACAAATTATTAGTTTAATTTCAGAATTTGAGGATTATAATTCTGAGGAATTATTTTTCATTCTTAAATTGGAAGAGAATGAAGAAAGTTCAATATTAATATCCTTAAAAGATTTACAGTTAGAGGAAGAATTTCTTAGAAACCAGACCATACCCCAGCAGGAGTTTTCTAATTGAGGGATTCTAAATTTAAAATGAATATTTTTAGTAATCTATTTTTATTAAGAGTAAGAAAGAGGGCTTTGTATGAACAGTACTTTTAACAGTAAGTTTTCCTGCCATTGAAATTGTTGGCATCAAAAGAATGTATTTTTATGGCTTGATTTTTAAGTAAAGTACAGACATATTTAAATCGGATTTTTTCCCCCTCCAGAAGAAGGTTTTGAAATGATATTTAAAAATGATTAAATTAATAAAGCAACAAATTTTTTTTAAATGTTTTGTAAGGGTGTTTTGTTTAAAGAGCCAAAAAGCTTCTGAAAGTTTGTTTAGTTCTTTGATTGTTTAGGTAACTGGTGAGAAAATTTCTTTTGTTAGGAGAGGTGTGTGTGTCACGTGTTAGTTAATCGATTGTGTGAATCTCGGAAAGAAGGTTATCAGCATATTTTAAATGCATGTTATAATTATAAGGGAAAAGTAAATTCATTGTTAGCAGGAAATTTGGGGCTGTTTTAACAAGGCTATTCAGAAACTTAACTGTGTGTTGCTTGCAATTTTCAATTTCTCTAAACGTGAATAATAAGTAAAATTATCTATTAAACAGGAATTTAAATGACAAATATTAAAGTTTGTGTAATGTAATAATTTTATAGATATAAAACTTTTTTTTTATTTAGATATTTTCTCATTTGTGATGTAAATGGTCAAGACTAGAATAAACGGATAAAAGTTCGCTTCAGCTTTGCTCAATTAATATATGTTATTGGAAAAAATAAGAAATTATATTAGTTTAAAGAAATAATTAATCAAACTCCATTAATAGTTCTGCAACATGCAATTTGTTAACCTTATAAACAATTATGTTAACGTAGATATCATGCAAAACCAAGTCATAAATACCCTTAAGGAGTGTAAAAAATACCCATCATAAAATAAGTACTGACAGCAGATCTGACATCAATAAAGTCATTAAGTACACTGCACATCCAAACATAATCTTTACAAGAAAAGTCATTCGTATTTTACCTCACACAAATTGACTTGATCGTCTCTTCGGAAATATTTTGATCAACAAAGAAATTTGGCTTAAAAATTTAAAATATAAAATTTTGGCAGGAAACTACAAAAGCTATTGAACTTCATGATTAAAGACTAGGTTATGATACACTAAATAAAATATTTTTACTTTTACGGGTATTTTGTTCCTATGAACAAAGAATTGAGTAAATTTTCTGCCCTTATCATTGATAGTGATTTCTTCTCAGAATTTAAAAAAAGTGCTTTCTACAATATTCATGAACCCAACCTTAGTAATAGAATTTAAAAGTTAATCATTAAGCTATTCCTTCCATATAAATTTAGTTAAATAAACAATATTTTTAACTTTTGTAAGATTATTAAAATAAGTAAAAATTTTTAGTTTTTTATTTTAATTGCCTTTATTTCATTGTATATTGTATGGAGATTTGTCTTTCTCTACAAATCTAGGTAGGTATGATACTTTCTTTATGTATGATTCATTTTGTGTACCACCTTCATCTTCTATGATCATATTATTGTATATGCAAGAAGCGATTTATTGTTATGCTTTTTTATTTACATATATTTAGGTATGCTTAAAAAGGAAAAATTAGTTTACAAAACCAATTCTGAATTCAGTAATGCTTCTACAAGTTCTCTATTTAATTAAGCACGGAAGTGAAAAAAATAATTGATAGGGTAGAAATGTTTTATATTCTGCAGGTAACGATAGCAATTGTGCCGGGTAATATGGGGATTGACAAGGAAAGGCTGATTAATGCATAAAGTAGTAACAAGATCTCCTAAGCCGTAGACTTGCAATTGTCTGAGAAACTTAGTTCCTAAGAGAACTAGGAGAAAGTATAAAGATGATGATGATAGTCCAGTCGAGGCGTAGAGTGAGAGAATCATCTGGTAGAACGATTTTAGATGAATGCTAGTCCAATAATCCAATACTGAATAGAAGTGAAATAATTAAAAATATGATTGGTTGGTTGTTGACCATAAAAGCATAATTAAAATACGTAGAAAGGCGCTGAAGAATTATCACTAATCGAATGTGAGATTAATTTGTTTAATAAATACAGATTAATTCAGAAATCAAAAACTTTGTCTTTATAGCATCAAAGAAGTCTCGGAACTTAAAATTACTGTACCCAATTTTACATTTACATACCAATTAAAGGTAATGGTATTTTATAGACCACTCTGAACGTGCCATTTCGATGACTTACGCACTTGCAACCATCAATGCGAACTCTAAACTTAAGTAGGTTCTCAAATTACATTTTGGACAGTCTTAAAAGAGAACTACATTGGGATCCGTTAATGACCCGTGTCTTTAAAAAAAAATTTGTCATACAGGGTTCCAAAAACAATCATTTTAAAAACTGAATATTTAATATATATCTGACATTTTTTATTCAAATACCAGAACTATTTTCGAAAATAATGTTAAGGAAATCTTAAAGACAATATTCTTCAAATTCTCTATTTCAAATTTAAATGACTTACAGTCTGAACAATCTTTGAAAGCCCAATTAAAGTCTTGTAAGACTTCAATTTAAAATTATTACTACAATGACTAAAATAATTTAGATCCTGCCCTGAAAAAAATCTTCCTTAAATCTTGAATTGTGAAAAGAGAACCTCTTCTGTTATAGTTAAAATATCAAGAAAAGACAAGCTATTGCTGACTTCCTTCTTCATGGTAAGTTTAACATTGTTATGAAAATCATTAGCAAAATCTCTCAACTCCTGAGGGTATTCCCTTAAACCGAAAATGATAAAAGTGATACGCATGCAACATCCATTAACACAAGCTTAACAAAGTGTAGGATATTCATCTAAAAATTTCTTTCGCAACTCGCACAACAAATACTTGAAAAAGTTGATCCTCATTGCTACCCTTTTGCTTTAAAGTACCATCATTAAAAGAAATCTCTAAAATTGTCCAAAACTTATCATGTTAAATTTTAAAATAATAACAATAAAAAGGCAACAACAAAACTTCAAAAAAAATTTTTGGACATAAAATTGAAATTCAGATATTTGAAATGGATTCCAGAAAATGGGGAAATACTTAACATTACAGAGTAGATACTGTAGCAAATTTTTTATAGTTTTTAAATTAACTTTATTTATAAAAACACTGAATTTAATATATAAATGATACAGAATTAAAACTTTCAGCAAGACTTGAATTAACGTAGAGATATTTAGTTAGTTGCTAAGCCTTACAAGACTCAGTCCTTGACTTAAGATTGTTCTACCATATATGATTGTTAGTGAGAACAAATTGAAGTGGTTAGACTTATAGACTTCATTATCCTTTCTTTGTTCTCTGTGATTCACCTTTCTCGGAAGAAACTCCATCAAACGTTAAAACTGTTCTGTAAAACTTTAAATATTTTTATTGATTGCCACATTTTTGTCAAGTAGAGAAATATTAGAGTAAATTTGTTTTAATAATTTATTGATTTTTAATTTATAAAATATTCTGCTTCAATTTTTCCTCAATTTTCAAATTTTGATTTTCTTGCTTCAATTTTTCCTCAATTTTCACATTTTGATTTCCTTACCAAAGTTATTTGATGTCCTTTTTATTAAATACACTTCCATATGTAATTAATAAGGATGTTGCAAAAGTTTAATTCACGTGCCATTGACATCGTCAGTTCTGAGAACGTTAAATTTCTACAAAAAAGTAAGCAAGTTTATTAATAGCAACAAAAACTGCAACATAAAATTTTTAAAAAAAAAATTTAGGGCAAATGTCATTTATTGTTGTACTCGGTTAAATTTGGCCAGGCCAAAAAAGTGGCAGATTTCCCAGATTTGGAAAATTAAAACTTTTAAAAAAATTGATAAACCAAAATGTAAAAATAGAAAAAAATACCAAATATTTATTAGATAGAAAACTGCTGACTAATCAGATGCTAAAGTAAATACATTAATGAAGCAGTTCTTAAGTTCTATTTGAGAGGAAGCAATACTTTAACATTTCAACCTTTAACAGAATTTTACGTATATTACAAAGTAACAATACATAAGTCAACATTTACATCGATCAAACAATTTGAATTTGCTGATTAAGCTGAAATACTGTGACAAAAGCATAAAATTTGTAAGCATTAAAAACTAAAGCGGGATTTGTTTTTGAAGAATAATGCAAAGAATTCAAAATAATAATAATAAATTTATAAAGTTAAAAATAAAAATGGTAGCAGCAAAGTTACAAAATAATTAACATACATAAATGAAATAAATACTACATATTTTTTTATTTTTTTTTTTTTTTTTTTTTTTTTTTTTTTTTTTTTTTTTTTTTTTTTTTTTTTTTTTTTTTTTTTTTTTTTTACAATTAAAAAAAAAAAAAATACCACCCGACTTTCTTGTTTTAATGTTTATACATGTTTGTTTTTAAGTTTCCCTTCATTTACACTTTTTCACCCCTTCTAAAAGATGTGCCAACCATACACGAACCTCTTGTCAAAGGTAGGTACTTTGTAGTTTCTTCTCATATTCCAAACGATGCTTAGTACTTCTCTTTATTACTTCCGAACTTATTTCGGATGTTGTCACACTGTGATTGTGAGTCTATTTAAATGATCGATTAGGATAGATTTCACAGTTCCCATCGCTCCCACAGCAACCGCTATTATTGATACCTCCTCAACATTCCATTTTCTTCTAATTTTGTGTTTGCGGTTCTCATACTTTATTCTTTATCTCCCTCGTAGAAAGAAAAAGAAAATTATTTTATTAAATTGTTATTATGTTGTATTTTAGTGGCTATTGTAAAGTATTTATATAGAATTTAGACCTGTTCATTACCTATTATTGATGGTTGATCACGATTTCTGTGGCTGTGTTTCAACCTCTTATTTCTTACATATTCTACGGTGTATAAGTTTCCATAAAGAATAATGTCTTTCTATATAGTATTGTCTATAGAGAACCACCTCGCATCCAGACAAAATGTGAATTACTGATTCTCTCTCTTCGCCATACATTACACCTATCACTACAATACTTTTTTTTTGTTTCTTTAACCAATTTGTTCTCAAATCAACGTCTTGTGCGGTTGTTAATAGCCTCTCCTCTTCGAGTCTTGGATATCTCTTTGATATTACTACAAAGGATTTTTCTTTATTAATAAATTATCTAGAACCTCTGAGTTGTAATGTTTAGCGTGTTTACGCATTCTTCCATTCCTACTTCTATCGAGTATTCTTCAAGACATTTTGGTGACGGACTTGTATTTCGTTTTCCTTCTTCATAATCTTTTAACCAGCTCAAATATCTATTTCCTTTAATTTTTTTCAAAATTCTCCTAGTCCTGTTATTTCTTCCTTGTGGATCTTATCTATCAATGGTACCCTCATTCCTCCCTCTTTTCTGGAAGAGAACATTCTTGCAAAGCAACGATTTTTATGAATTATTTTAAGAGCATGAAGCAGCTTTCAGGTTCTGATGTCTAATTCGTTAATTTAAGTTGATACAGAGTCCATTAGTTAGCATTGGTATAGCGTAGATCTTAACTGCTTCAATTTTATTCTTTGGCTTTCATTCAGTTTCTTAAAATTAATTTAAGTCAATCCATATTATTCTTTCCTTATTCTAGTTTTAATGATGCTCATTATTTTTTAAGATTCCTCATACTAAAATAATTGTAAATTGTATCCGGTTCTAGCTTTTTAACCTACGTTACATCTACAACAACGTTTTCTGCCTCCACCTCCTTTCCTTTTTTTAACTACTGGTTAAGTCTGGAACACTCCACTACTTTGTCTTCTTTCTCAACTTCCTTTGACACAGTGTATCGGACATGTCAGCCTATAATTTTGATCTCTAAAGGATATATATATATATATATATATATATATATATATATATAATATATATATATATATATATATATATATATATATATATATATATATATATATATATATATATATATATATATATATATATATATATATATATATATATTATATATATATATATGTCTATTTGCATGATAAAGTAAGGCAAAGCAATAGAAAAATGGTGGAAAAGTGGGGGGTGGGTGAGGGGGTGACAATCTATAATTTTGCCCCGGGTGACAAATTTGCTACTTACGCCACTAACTATACTAAATTTAATACTGAAAATTTAAAATATTTATTAATTATTATTAATTTTTTTTTTATTATTATTATTATTAATTTTTTTTTTTTTTTTTTTTTTTTTTTTTTGTTATTACGTTATAATTATACTTTTAATTTTTATTATTTTATTTTTATTTTTTTTTTAAAACGTTTAAATTTTATTTTTTTTTTTTTTTTTGTATTATTTTTCTTTTTTTTTTTTTATTTTTTATTATCATTTTTTTATTATTTTTTTTTAATATTTTATTTTATTAATATTATTTTATAATAATTAACATTATTACTATATTATATATTTTAATATTTTCATATATTAATAAAAATTAATATTATTATAATATATATATAATATATAATATAACAAATATAATTTTTATATATATTATATTTATATATATATATTATATATATATATATTATATATATATATATATATAATATATATATATATATATATATATATATATATATATATATATATATATATATATATATATATAATATATATATATATATATATATTTCATAATATATTATATAAATATATATATATATATATATAAAGTATATATATATATATATATATATATATATATATATATATATATATATATATATATATATATATTTATATATATATATATATATATATATTATATATATATATATATAAATATTTATATATATATATATTATATATATATTATATTTTTTATATATTATGTATTTTATATATATTTATATATATATAATATTTTGTATTTTATAAAATATATATATATATATATATATATATTTTATATTATATATATATTAATTTTATATAATATAGTTAATATATATATATATTTTATATTTTTATTTTATTTTATTATATAATATTATTATTATTATTTATATTATTATATATTTATATTATATTTTTAATATATTTTATATTATATATTATATATTAATATATATATAATATATATATATATATATATATATATATATATATATATATATATATATATATATATATATATATATATATATATATATATATATATATATATATATATATATATATATATATATATATATATATATATATATATATATATATATATATATATATATAGTATATATAATATATATTATATATTATATATATATATATATATATATATATATATATATATATATATATATATATATATATATATATATATATATATATATATATATATATATATATATATAATAGGCGTGGGTTAGTGTGTTTATATAATTTGAAAATTGTTGTGGTGATATGAATGAGATGGTGGTAATGTATTTTGTGAGTTGATCTAATATTATTTTAAATAATTAACCTACGAAAAGAAAGGGTGAAAAAATTCACCTTTTTAAGCTTTCTTTTTCAAAGATTGTCTACAAAACAGCGAAACTAATCCCAACGATAAAAGAACATGGCAAGTAATCAAACGGCTTCACAACTCCCCCCCCCCCAAAAAAAAAAAAAAAAAAAAAACTCTCCAATGTTAAACGAAGCCTTAAAACAAAACATCAATAGCAAAATAATCAGAGAGATCAAACAAACACGTTTAGAACACAATTCAACCTCCACCCTATTTTCCATCCAAAGACATTACCCAAGCAATCAAAACACTCAAGCACTCCCAAGCAACAGGCTCAGATAACGTCTCCAACCTGCACCTAAAACATCTAGAGCCCTCAGCTATAACATACCTAACCAAAATCTACAACAAAACATACTCATTTCTTCATCCCAGCAATATGGAAGAAAGCTATTACAACCAAATTAAAACTCAGGAAAGATCCAAACATCCCTCCTTCGTTTCGCCCAATCTCCTTTTTATCCATCCTATGCAAACTTTTCGAAAAACCTTTACATACGAAAATACAACCAATCAATCAGTCCCCACACTTTCCACATGGATTCAAGAAACCTCATTCAACCACCACGGCCCTTACCACAATCTCCAAAAACATTATAAATTGCCTCAACAAAAAGCCATCCCATATAACCATACTCGTGGCCATCGACATTAATAAAGCTTTTCATACTTCTTCCCAGACATAATCTTATAACAAAAAATTTTACATTTCCCAATACTCAACAATTACAAAAAATGGATATCCAATTTCTTATCCCATCACACAGCTCAAGCCTCCATTAAAAACCTGTAAGATAAAGAAATGGTGTCCCATAGAGAGTCATCCTGTCTCCTCTTTTTTTCAATACGTTTACAGCAGATCTACCCATTTCACAAACACCAGAAATAAAACTAATAACATATGCCAATGACATAACCATTACTATACAAAACCCATCCATACCCACAGCTACCACATTTACTCAATCATATATTCAACAACTGGAATCATGGGTAAACTCCAATAGAATTACAGCCTCCTCTGAAAAATTCTCAATGACAGACATCAATCTGCATTCACTCCCAGGTACAAGAAAATAATACCTAGATCCTCGGCCTATGTTGGTTATGTTTAGAATTATATTCTTAACATAACCAACACTACAAATAGGAAACTAAACATCTTACGAACATGTCACAAAACAATTTTAGTAACGAGTTAGCCACCCTTACCATAGCATACAAATACTTTGTAATACCAACACTTAACTACGCATTCACAGTTTGCTACCCTGCCTCTTCCTCTTCAAACATTAAAAAAAAAAAAAAAAAAAAAAAATGGCTCTTCGAATCATAACAGGCTGCACTAAATCTATCCCAATTTTAAACTTACACAAAGAAACAAAAATCATCCC
>SEYY01017821.1:7500-10461 GCA_009176605.1 Armadillidium nasatum
TCCCAACATAGGAAACTATGAAGAGTTGTTGTGATAGGCCTAAGCCGACAACGCAAAACAAATATTGCTCGAGAAACCTATGCTACGCCTCGTAATCAGCGGAACTCTAGATTATTGTCACTGGACGTAAGAAAATAATCAAATGAGTAATGTTTAAAAAGAAAATTACGTTAGATGATCATACTTTGAGAATCTTGCACTATATAATTATGCTCATGTATTAATTTTTACTGTTAATAATACAATAAGTTTCAGTACTTAAAAAGAGTCTAATTTTCTAATACAAAAAGTAGAATGAATCTAATTCCTCAGTTTCGTCAATGATTTTCACTTGAAAGTAAGTCAAATATAATTAATAGATAATCTTGAGCACTCAATAAAATTATATTAAACTGCAATAGAATTTGATCCCCAGTTTGCATTTCATACATTTTTTATAAATGTTTTCAGTTTCTCTACTTAAATTTTAATATATATATTTAACAATTAATTAAATATTCTAGTAATCAAAATATAATACAAAAATTATCTATCTAAATTATCATGATTTAATATGGGAGATAATTTAGAGGTCATTTTCTGAAGACGACAAACTGGTTTTTTGTTACCAAAAAATTTAACCTGACCTGACCTGGTCTGACCTTTTTATTACTGTGTATAATAAGTTATTGAATTAGATGAAATTTTTCATAAAAGATATAACATATGGTATAGGACCCAGGTTCGATTCCCCTATAGGAAAATATTAGAAAAAATGGATTGATGAAAGCTACGTTAAGAGACTCTATATTCTGTTCCAACAATCCCAGATGTAGTCTGATGTAGCCCAATTGGTAAATACTGTTTTGTTAACTGGAATACACAGTGGAAAACTAATTTTAATTCATATCTAATAACTATAGACTATATTATTATTTCATTATTACTTTTCTATTTAAGTTAAATAGAATATATATATATATATATATATATATATATATATATATATATATATATATATATATATAATATATATATATATATATATATATATATATAATATATATAATATTCATACATTCTCATTTTTAAAAAAAATATTATATTATTATATTATTATTATTATTATTATATTATTTATTATTATATTATTCATTATTATTATTTATATATTATATGTATTTTATTTTATTATCTGCATTAAAAATCTCATAAATTATTATATTCTAACTAATTAGATTCATTAACTTTGACTGAACTTTTGATATATATATATATATTATTATATATACATATATTTATATAAATATATATATATATATATATATATTTATATATTATATATATATTATATAATATAATAATAATTAATTATTTTATAATTAATTACTTTTAATTATATATAAATATATATAATATATATATATATATTATATATATATATATATTATATATATATATATATATATATATATATATATATATATATAATATATAATATCATCTTTTCCTACTTTTGTGTCGTGGTATCCCGAACATACACACCTACACCTCCTAGCTCTAATTTCCTTTCATCACCACACTCTAACTCGCTCTGTCCTCACTCTCCTACTCTCTTCCATACTTAGACCGGTACTTCTTGAAACTTTCCTCATCCCATCTATCATTCTCCACTTTGGCCTTCTCCTTCCCCCTTCCACCTATGACCTCAAAACTCGGTCACTCATCCTATATTCATTCATGCAAGCCACCTTAATACGCTCTCCTTCGTTTAACCCATTATTCCTCTCTTACATCCACACCTCTGCCTTATTATTTCGTTCCTAAAACTATCTACCCTTCTCAAACTACATACGGCCCTCAATCCTTTCATCTAAAAAACCTAGAATATTTTCCTCTTTTGAGCATCCACTGTCTATGTTTCACACCCATTCATTAGCGTTGGTAGACACATAGAAACATACTTATCTCTATTTCCTTCGGAATTCTCACCTTTTTCCATACCTCCCTCAGTCCCTCCCCCCCATCACATTCATATCCTCCTTCATTTTTCTGTCTATGCCCCGCTTTCCCTCCACCGTCTTTCCCAGATATTTAAACTCATCCACCTTTCATATCTTTCATCCCTACTTCCACACCTCAAAATTCTATTACTCCTACTGTGTCATTCACCCACAATATATATATAAAATATAATATATATATATAAAATATATATATATATATATATATATATATATATATATAATATATATAATAATAGGAGGAGGAGGAGGAGGTTTGTGAGGGGGAAGAAGAGGACGAAATAACTGTGGAGGAGTTGGAGATAGCCATGAAAGGGATGAAGAATGATAAGGCACCAGGAGAGGACTGTCTGATGATTGAGCTGTTAAGAGAGGGAGGTGTGGAACTGCATGAGAAGGTACTGGAGCTTTAAATGAGTGTTGGAGGAGGAAGGAAGTTCCAGAAAATTGGGGAAAACGATCATCATTCCAATATACAAACAGAAAGGAGACACTGGAGAGTGTAAAAACTATAGGGGAATATCTATAATGGACCACATAGCAAAGTTATATGAGCGAGTGTTAGAGAGGCGGTTGAGAGAGAGTATAGAGCCGCAACTAGGAGAGGAGCAATATGGGTACAGAAAGGGAAGAAGCACAACAGACTTGATGTTTGCTCTGAGACAGATAGGTGAGAAAATATATGAATATAACAGAGGGCCTATGTAGTGTTGTGATCTAAGGAAAGCATCGACACAGTGCTAGGAAAGATTGTGGAGGTCTTAGAGGAAGGTTAGGATGAACAGGGATTGTGTAAGGCACTGGAAAGTATGTATAAGGTGACAAAATGCAATGTAAGAACGGGGTATAAAAACGATAGATGGTTTGAGGTAGGCAAAGGAGTTAAGCAGGGAAGTGTTTTATCACCTTTATTATTCATAGCTTATATGGACTAAATTATTGGTGAGGTGAGAGAGGA
>SEYY01017823.1:2500-15233 GCA_009176605.1 Armadillidium nasatum
CTTTTAGTAAAGTCCAATGTTCCAATTGTTCCATTCAATGCTAAGGGGTATATATAATTCTATTTTTAGCAAACGTAAGCTGTCACACAAAACGAGTACGCTCTGTACGATAGGTTAGCTGCGTAGCTACGTCGCCGTGTAGAATTATTTCCAGCTATATTTTGTAAGCGACGTTGAAGACCTTAATGCGCAGTAGATCTCTATTGAACCACTGAAGCCGATAATATTTAACCCGGTATGTATCAGTGTAAATTGAGTTGATAGTAACATATATGCAGCAATTAACTGAAGAAGTAAGGAGGTACCCATGTCTCTAGAATAAGTCCATAGAAGAATACTGGAACTAAATCATATTTTCTCTGCATTTCATTTCAACATCCGTAATTTTTTTTATCAGATGACGTCTACCCAACTCTCTTCTTTTCCTCTTGACTTTGTGAACTCCTTTTTTCACCTTTATTGTCCAGTACATATAATAAAATATCTTACCATCACAGTCTTCTTATTCCCAGGAAAATGGACACCTTTCAGCCATCATTTTGCACATTATGAAAAAGGAAAATTGGCAGAATTTTTATTTATTTTATTTTTTTATTTTTTTTTGTGTGTGACAAGCCTGTGTAACCAAAGTAGCAAGCATAACATGCAATGCAGAGATAATATGCACAAGATAGTTATGTGCCAATCTGTATGGCCTTAGCTTTAAACTCTTAAAGTTTCATTCTTCACATTTAACTTGCAACGAAGAAGAAACTCGAAAATTTTTGAGAAAAAACAAAAACAAAAGAATCTACTGTTTTTTAGCATCAATTTATATTTTAATTTACAATTATAATAATAATAATGATGATAGTAATAATAATATGCAATGTTTAATAAATTTAGGAATTCAGTTTTCGTACAATTCTGTTTCTGAACAATTATTCGAGAACAAGAAATGCCTGTTCTTTGTTTTGTATTTTAAATAGAATTTCGGTTCCTCAACAGACATGCGATGATGAAAGCAGGCAAACTGGTAAATGGAAATGGAAAGGGGTACGAGGTGCAAACTTTTGTGGAAAGTTATCACCCCGACAAAGCTGTAACAAACCGAGTCAAATACTTTTCAACGACAACGCCATATCATTTTAAAATTGCAGACATATAAAATTGGGCAGATTTTTAGCTAAAGAGAGACCCAGTGAATCTCAAGCAAGGTCGACTGGTGCAATAAGATAGAAAAGAGAAAGATAAAAATAACTCAGAAGGACAGTGACCTGATGATCTTATTAAGGGGAGCTCCCATTTCAAATAATAAAATCTCCCCCCTTCCCCTTCTCCACCTCCCACTTGCTCAATTAGCTCTTCTCTGTACAGAGGTATCGTGGCTAAATTTTCGTCTATACTTTATCTAATAATTGCATTTATTCTTTATCGAAAGATATTAAGAACTTTCATTGTTTTCCTATTGGATTAATTCATTTTACAGTCATTTTAAAGTGAAAAATAATTTCGATTTCTGAACAGCCCTATAGGTATGAATTGTTCATAAACTGATTTTCTACTTTTATATTATATATATATATATATATATATATATATATATATATATATATATATATATATATATATATATATATATATATATATATATATATATATAATATATATATATATATAATATATATATAATCCAACAAGCAAATGTTGCAAAATTAAAAATAAAGGAATGTATAAATAATTGGCCACACGTTTTCGTTTAGAGCAATTAAAAATTTAGGAAAATGGCTCATAAAAGGTTTGTATTAAAGAACATTAAGAGAAAATAGTCCCAAAATTGATTCGTCTCACTCACGAACGAGGAAAATTGGACTTGGGAATAAATGTTGAGATCACGAACGGCAAAATATTCAAAAAAGGATCCCTGCCTCTACAGCTTTCAGACCTTTAATAATTATTATTATAATTTCAGCTGTCCTGTACTCTCTCTCTCTCTCTTATATATATAATATATATATATATATATATATATATATATATATATTATTATATATATATATTATATATATATATATATATATATATATATATATATATATATATATATAATACTATATATATATATACTTACTTACGTCTTACGTCTTCCCTCAGGTAGGCCTACGGCCTGTCAGCGGAGACAGCATCGTCCTCCACGCATTCCTCTCCAGCAGCACACCGTCCTCCAAAAGTTGTTGCATCGCAGGCAGTCCATTTCTTCTCAACGCTCTCTCCACACAATCTCTCCATCGGTCTCCCCCTCGGCCTCACTCCCTCCACTCTCCACCTCCACCTCCTATTTGCTACTCGTTCTTCAGGCATTCTTTCCACATGCCCCCACCACCTCAATCTCGCCGCGTCGATTCTATTTAACACCGGCACTACACCAACTCTCTCTCTAAACCATTCATTTCTCAATCTATCTCTTCTCGTCTTTCCCATCATCGTTCTCAACACTCTCATTTCAGCAGCTTCGATCCTTTTTTCTTCCCTAGTTGAAACGCTCCAGGTTTCTGCTCCATATGTCAGGGTGGGCACCAATATATTATCGAATATAATCCTTTTCACCTCTATATCCATCACCCGATCCTTCATAATTGGGAACAACTCTCATTGTTCTTCCATATTTTTCCATTCTAGCTTCCACCTCACACACACATCCTCCTCTACTCGTAAAAAACTACCCAGATACACAAACTGTTCTACATTTTTTAATCTTTCTCCGTCAATGATGATCTCTACCTCTCTCTTCTCTCCTCTACCCACTCTCATAATTACCGTCTTTTCCGTGTTCATTTTCAGCCCCACCTCTCTCAAGTTTCTCTCAAAACTCTCCATTAACCCTCTCAATGTTTTCCTCTTCTTCACTCCAACAAGCTAAATCATCTGCATACCCCATTATATCACCGTTCATGTTCGGGAATTCTTCTTTAACCCTACCAATAACCACATCCAAGTATGATATAAAAAGCAGTGGAGACAGAATACTTCCTTGCCTTACTCCTGTCCCTATTTCAAACCATATATATATATATATATATATATATATATATATATATATATATATATATTCTATATATATATATATAGTGAACGACCGGGGCTGAATTTGGCGGGGCCGGGTCACCCAAATTTGGCGGGCCGGGGCCGGGGTTATGGCCGGGGTTTCCTAAAATTTGTAAAGAGGTCAAAAGCACTGAAATTTAGGTTAAGAAAATTAGATATAAGGTTTATTTAATTGTAAGGAAGGAGTAGAATAGCCAACATTTCACTTAAATTAATGATTACATGCATTTTCTCTAAAAAAAAATCAGAAAATTACAGTTTTGTATAGTTAAAGTTTTAAAAAAGTACAAAAATTAAAAAAAAAATTATTCTAATCATAATAGTGATTTAACACGTTACCTAGGTAAGACCCAAAGGTAAAAGTTTGAAAAAATGTAAGATATAAAATTATCAATTTAACCTGTATTTATACATATCATTGTATTTTATTGCTATGTATCAAATTTGTATATTTCTGCATTATTTAAAAATTATTATTTTGTTATACTTCCAGTCAATATGGCTAAAAGATCAGCTTCTGCAGTATTTGAATACTTTACAATGTTTCAGGATAGGCTCGAAATAGCTAAATGTAACATCTGCAGTCAGAAAATTAAAGAGAACCTCCGGGTGCTACAAGTAAAAAAAAATTCAACCAAATCTTTTTGGAGTATCTAAAATCAAAACACAAAGATGAACATTCACTAGCAGAAAAGGAGCGGTCAAAAGAAACAGAAAAGAAAAAAATCTTAATTTTCTTTATTTTGTTTGAAATTTTTTGTTATTATTTGAATGATTGAGCTGAAATTTTCAAAATATGTGAATTTTTTCACGAAGTTCTGAGTTGATTTCGAGCATTTTTTTGAGTCTATAACGGTTTGAAACTTATTTGGACCCAAAGTTGAAAAAAATGAATAACTGGGTCAAACCACTGGTCCACATGAGCTGAAAATTTAACTGAATACCTTTGCCCCAATTTCTTGCATTGGTGGGAATAGATTTTTAATATCACATCTAGAAATTTTTTTTTGCAAAAATCGTACCCTTCTGGAGGAAAAAATTAGGGAACAATTTTTATTTAGTGCATTTTTAAATGCCCTTTGTTTGAAGCGAGATATAGCCCCTCAAACTTTGGGAATTTTTGAAATTTGGCCAAAAATGGACCTTTTTGAAGGCTATATCTCAAAACCAACGAATCTCATCGAATAAAGTACATAGAGGAATTTGTAGCCCCACCCCTCCTCTATACACACCAAAAATAGGAAATGTTATAGTTGTATTTTTAAAAAAAAGATTTTGTCTGAAAAGGTGGATTTTTTTAGTTAAAAAATTTTTTTTTTCTATAGTTGGTCAGTTTTTGGCTTATAACATTTTTTCTATAACTCTGTGAACATAAGTCTATTAGAGGCTTTTGTAGCCCATATAATTTTGAATAAATAGTCCAACTTTCAGCTCATTATAAAAAGTGGTTTGGCACCACCATCTATTGAAAAAGGGTAAAACTTCCAAAAAAAAAAAAAAAAAAAAAAAAAAAAAAAAAAAAAAAAAAAAGAAAAAAACTTTTCTTAATCTAAAAAAATCTATATAACTGAAAGTTTCAGCAGAATCGGCTGAAAATAAAAAAAAGAAAAAATTTTTTTGTATAATTTGCCATTTTAACCCCGGCCGGCAACCCCGGTTTTCCCTGATTTTTAGCCGGGGCCGGGCCGGGGCCGGGGTCAGTAAAAATGCCGGGGTTGGCCGGGGCCGGGGCCGGGGCGGTCGGTATATATATATATATATATATATATATATATATATATATATATATATATATATATATATATATATATATATATATATATATATTATATATATATATATATATATATATATATATATATATATTATATATATATATATATGCTACGTACTGCAAATGATCAAAGACTTTTAGCATTAATAATCCATTTGAAATAAAAAAATAGTAAATACTAAAAAGCAATTAACTAATTAACTAATCTTCTCTTTTACCAATTTATTATTATTATTATTATTATTATTATTATTATTATTATTATTATTATTATTATTATTATTACTATTTTTATTATAATTATTATTATTATTATTATTATTATTATTATTTTTATTATTATTATTTTTATTATTATTAGAGGAGTTAAAATTGAAAAACTATTTTTTAAATATTTTATTTAGTTTTCCGCCGAAGATTTTAACCGCTGTTAAGAAATTAAAAGCAATTTTGTAGTAAGGAATTTGTTCGTTTTTAAAATCATTTCTTTCTGAATTTGTAGCCAATTTTGAATGATATCCTTAACCATGTCTTCAATATCGACTTTCGTGAATCAATTGAAGCAACTGAACTACTTAAATAACTGAATGGTATTGGCAACAAATGCAAATTTAAAAGAACGAATCAAAAGAGTTAGGTCTTCGACCGCGTCCAGGTGGATGAAACGAATTCTGTCGTGATTTGCAATTCAATTAAATATCTCTCCATTGACTTTGATTTTTTTGTTTTAAGGGCAAAACAGGTGAGTTTGAGAAAAGACTAAGTATTTGTCTTCATTAAATTGTCACTTTCATAATAATTTGATAATTAAAAATGCTACAGCAGCAGTAGCTGTAGTAGCTGCAGTAGTAGTATAGGATAATTTCAATCCTGTTGTATATAAACTTAATTAGCAATTGATGACTTGAAAATAATTTTTATAAATGATGGACGAATTAAAAGGATTTATAATCATTCAGTTTACACTTTATATATAATATATATATATATATATATATATATATATATATATATATATATATATATATATATATATATATATATATATATATATATATATAATAAATATTATTATAGAGTGGACCGGATATCCGCATCCGCATCCGCAACTGCGGATATCCGCATCATTTTTCCAATATCCGCATCCGCGGATATCCGCAACCGCAACCGCATCCGCATGCGCGGATAGTAAAAAATTACGTATCATGCAATCTATAAAACTTTCAAAGGCAAAACTTTGTATTGAATGCAGAACCTCTTTCTGAGCGCCATACAGGCGACTATCTTGAAACTGTATTTGAAAAGATGCTGACAAAATGGAAGATTTCATTAAATGAAGTGCACTGCGTAGTCAGGGATTCGGGCACAAATATAAAAAAAGCACTTTTTCTGGCAAGAGTGAAAAATGTAGATTGCTTTGCACACCAAACTCAGATAGTAGTTAAAAATTCCATTATGAGTCAAAAATGTGTATCCGATTTAATAACCAAATTTAGGTTAATTGCTACGCATTTCAATCACTAAGTTGTAGCCCAAAATGAGCTGAAGAAAATACAAACAAGATTAAATGTTCGTCCACTTTCTGTCATGCAAGATATTCAACACGCTGGAATAGTAGTTTGCATATGCTTGAGAGGATGAGCGAAATTAATGAGGCCATTTGCCTTTATGCTTCAAGCAGCACAAAATAAAGCCTCTAACACCTGACGAAAATGACATTTTAAATAATTGTATTAATATCCTTAAGCCTTTTGAAGAATTAACAAAGACTATAAGTTCAGCTGAATCATGTTTGTCAGATGTGATACCACTTGTTTCAACATTGAAAGTTGTGTTAACAAATGTTATTAAGTCTAAGGGAGTTTCAAGATGATGACTGAAACATTAATGAAGGAGATGAACGACAGATTTGAAAACCTGGAAAATGATGATGCTTATACAATTGCAACCTTTTTAGATCCTAGGTACAAAACAAAATTTTTTAAACCACTTGTTTCTCAGAATGTTAAAATCAAATTAGGATGCTTATGCGATGAGATGATAGAAACGGCTAAAATAATGCCTTTCAAGAAAAAGCAAAAGCTCTCAGATACAAAAGAAACAAAATCTGTTAGCTTAAGCATTGCTAAATCAATGAAAGATCTTCTAGCTTCCAGCAGCGATGAAGAATCACAGTCAGAAGTGTCAAAGGATACAATATCGATTATTGAAAATTATCTGAAACTCCCACGTTTGGAGGCAGATAAAGACCAACTGGTTTGGTGGAGAGATAATTGCAAAAGTTTTCCTTTTCTTTCTGAGCTGGCAAGGACTTATTTAGCATGTCCTTTAACTAGTGTTGCTAGTGAGCGACTTTTCAGTGGAGCAGGCCTCATTTACGACGAAAAGCAAACCAAACTTTCACCTGAAAGAGCCCAAAAGCTTTTATTTCTAAAAAATAACTTACCAATTATTAACTTCAAATGGAATATGTGAAACTGTGAAGTGTGAAGGTAATACTGAATTACTGGATATATATATATATATATAATATATATAATATATATATATATATATATATATATATATATATATATATATATATATATATATATATATATATATATATATAACCTTTTTCCAAATGGGTGGAAGTTGGGGAAAGAAGTTGGTGGGGTGTTCAAGAGTTGGGTCCCCGTCCCACATCCTGGTAACATAGATTCTGAATATTATATTTAAAATTCCAAGAATCTATGACAAAAACTCTTAAAAAATTAAACTATCCGCATCCGCATCCGCATCTGCGGATATCCGCAATTGAATATCCGCAACCGCATCCGCATCCGCGGATAGTAAAAATTACTATCCGGTCCACCTCTAATATATATATATATATATATATATATATATATATATATATATATATATATATATATATATATATATATATATATATATATATATATATATATATATATATATATCAGAGGTGGGCGCGCAAATTTTAAAATTTAGAGCGCAAACTCAAAAGCGCAAATTTTAAAAATTTTGTCCGCAAATGCAAAAGCGCACATTTTTTCAAAAATTTAGTCCGCAAATGCAAAAGCGCACATGTCCGCAAATAAAAAAAATTTTTTAAAGCGCAAATTTTGAAGCAAAAAAAAAAAAAAAAAAAAAAAAAAAAAAAAAAAAAAAATTAGCGCTAGGATGTAAAGATGAATTATTTTTAAATTTTATTTGATGAATGCAAATATATAACAAAAAATGAGAAAGAATTTATTATTATTTATTCAGCCATCTATGATCTCTTCCTCCTCGTAGCTCTCCTCTTGCATTCTGAAAAGGGTCATATTCCCTTTCATGAAAATAAATTTTTCAAAATTGCTGGATGCAATGGCTGCCCTCTTTGGTCTTAGACTGTCAGAGCCTGGACTAAACAACTTCTCCACGGCCCCTGAGCTGGGTAATGGGGTATTATACTTCATAAACAAGTCCACCCAGACCTCTTGGTATTCACATGGAAAAAGGTTCCTAGTGAGAGGGGTATTGTGGTGAACATCTACTGCATCCCAGCTATCCAAGGTTTGCCGCAACTTCTCCTCCAGAGGTGTCTAATAGATATATGGGGCCTTCAGTTTCTGAAAAATTTAGAAATGGTATCAAGAACTCAAATCTTTTTAAGTTTCATTTGAACATTATGTCAGTGTATGAATATATATATATATATATATATATATATATATATATATATATATATATATATATATATATATATATATATATATATATATATATATATATATATATATATATATATATATATATATATATATATATATATATATATATATATATATATATATATAAATATATATATATATAATATATATATTATATATATATATATATATATATATATATATATATATATATATATATATATATATATATATATATATATATATATATATATATATATATATATATATATATATATTATATATATATATATATATATATTATACTATATATATATCATCATCATCATCATCATCGATCATCATCACCGTCCAACCGGTAGGCTGACGCCTGTCGGGTGCTACTCCTCCAAAATCTTCTCCACGCATTTCTGTCCTCAAACATTCGGTTGTCTTCCACCTTTTCCAGTGTCTTTTTCCTTCATTGTATGGCTTCTTCTACCGCCTTCATCCATCTCTTCCTTGGTCTTCCCGCCGGTCTCCTTCCTTCTGGTCTCCATTCCAGCATCTCTCTCAGTCTCTCTCCCTCCCCCATTCTCTTCATGTGACCAAACCATCTCAGTTGTTTCTTTCTATGCATTCAAAAATTGATTCCACCCCAAGTTTCTCTCTCACCAGTTCACTCCTCATTCTATCTCTCATTATATATATATATATATATATATATATATATATATATATATATATATATATATATATATATATATATATATATATATATATAATATATATATATATATATATATATATATATATATATATATATTATATATATAGGTTAAGAGATGCTTAAAGATTGTTCTAAATTATAAAAATAGCTCACCTTTAATGGGTCCATTTCAGATTCATTCCCATCACCTTCAGTGCCTTGATGTGCAGGAGAAAATTCGATGCAATATTACACTTTATTTCCTCCAATATCCTCGTCTTGACAGCTGGATACTTCCCCTCATTTAACCTATGTGCCACTCCGAGTTTCAAGTGAGGGTGCAGAGCTGTTGCCATAAGTAAATCACAATCATCAAAAATCCTGCTGAACCTCGGTTCAAATCCCTTTTCTTTCCCTTTGTTTGACTTTGGCTGCTTTAGTAAGTAGTTGACTAAGCTTTTGGCATAGTTAAGTTTTTTCACCTCTCGTTGCAATTCCATGAGATTGTCCTTGAGGAGGAAGAGGTTAGGCAATAGAACCCCCGCGTACGCATTCTTCTCATCCTGCAACATATGCAGCCTAACAGCAATAGGCGTAATTATTTCGATGTACTCGGCAATTACCTCCTTGTCAGTTTTATTAAATATTGGAAGACAAGGCTTTTGTTCCAAACAAATAAACCAATAAACAAAATATTCAATAAACCATATATATATATATATATATATATATATATATATATATATATATATATATATATATATATATATATATATATATATATAATATATATATATATATATATATAAACAATATCTTTTATTATCGAGGACAATTTGATATTTCTTAAATATCGATATTTTTTTTATATATCGGCATTCCTAGTTTAAGTATTAACTTTTAATTAGCAGAAAGAGAAAAAAAATTTGGCTGATTAAATAAGAAACTGAAATATAAGCCCAAAATTGTTTTTTATTAAGAAAAATGATGAAGCGCAAATTGGTAAGCGCTAATTTCAAAAAACTTCCGCAAAAGCGCAAAATATATTTTAAAGCGCAAATTTGCGCTTTTGCGCTCTTAAAAAAGTTGTTAAGCGCAAAATGCAAAAGCGCACATTTTCGAAATTTAGCGCAAAACGCAAAAGCGCAAAAAAAAAATTTAAAGCGCAAATTGCGCTTTTGCGCTTCATTTTGCGCTTATGCCCACCTCTGATATATATATATATAATCTCAAGTCTGTTAAATGGGGATTCGAACCCCGACCTTTAAACTGGTAAGAAAGGGTTGCTATTTCTGTACAACGGTACAACGACAGTTCAAAAGGAAATCGCATTGAGAAAGCTCATAAACAAAGGATATCACCGATTGCACTCGGATACAGTGCAACAGATCGGTTACTATCCCTTTCAACCACAGACAATACACGTAAGTAATAAAACCTCATACTTACGAATAGTCTGTGGTTGAAGGGGATGGTAACTGACCTGTTGTCCTGTATCGAAGTACAATCGGAGAGGTCCTTTAAATTAGTCATCATGACGGGTCTTCATGACCTTTCTCAGTGCGATTTTCTTTTGTCCTGTCGTGGTACAGGTAACACTGTCTTACCAATTTTGAGGTCAGGGATCGATTCCCCATTTAGCAGACATGAAATTGTAAAAATTCACTCCAAGGTTTATGAGGTTTTATTAAATATGTATTATTAACATCACGCTTAACCTGTAATCTAAAATATGTTACATTTTCTTGAGTCTTTGTTGGAAAAAGTATTTAAATTTCTTTTTCACTAATTAATTTCATAGTCAGCCAAAACTTGAGGTTAAGAATTTGAATGAAAAACTTGGTCTCTATACGTCACATCGTAATGACCATGTGATGTGACGTGTATCTAGAAATGCGGTGAAAACAACTCGTAAATCTTTTTTTTACTCGATTGGTTTAACTGGAACAAGTCGTACTACTTTTGTGTCAGTAAATTTTGTACAAATTTAGTTAAAAGTCCCTTAAAGTGATAAATGTCATGATTTGTGTAATTAGCTATCTTCGTTAACTTAATTAATATTTATTGTTCTATTGAGATTTTTTGTCCCTTCGATAAAAACTAGATTTATTAGAGGTTTTAGTAAATGTGTTGCGGTAAGTGAAACTTTTGGCCTTTCGAAATTCAATATTACATGGATATAAACTCGAAATTTTTTCACTTGCAATACTAGACTTGAAAGATTTCATTCGAACCAAATTAACCAAGCTTGAAAGTCGAGGAGAAAATTACTTAATTTTCGACTTTGATGGAAGACGCAAAACATTTCTTCAAGAACGAAGACAATAGCTTTTTAAAATCGAATTAAGGTATGTTTCAATTTGTTCCTTTTTTCCCCTAAAGTTTTGGGCTGATTTCGATTCAGGCTTTAAATTTTTTTGAGTTCATATAACAAACACTATACGCAAATTCTTTTTGTAACTTAATTTTTGGTAACTTGCTAAATGAGTTGCTATATTGGAAGTTGCTGGCTAAGTCATCCGAGCTCTTATCGATTACCATTCGCAATTCCAGTATATATATATATATATATATATATATATATATATATATATATATATATATATATATATATATATATATATATATATATATATATATATATATATATATATGTAAAGGTGGAGATTGTTTCTGAGTTTCGATTGTTAAAAAATATCGAAAATCGAAAATATCGGAGAAGCCTATCGTAAACAAGAGAGTTGCCAGAGGTACTATTTACTAGACATAGACACAATTATTATTACTTACTTTTCTAGCAGAACCTAATTCGACTTATCATAACCTGAACTACCGAAGTTGCCGTAAAAAGAGGCCTAACCTACACAAGAATTTGCCGTAAAAGAGACCTAACGTACACAAGAACGTTTGCACGACATAGTAGCCTAGGGCTAATTATAGACAGGAAAATATCGATTAAAAATATATCGACATAAAAATATCGATATAAAAATATCGAAACTCAGAAACAATCTCCACCTAAGCCTATATATATATATATATATATATATATATATATATATATATATATATTATATATATATATATATATATATATATATATATATATATATATGTAAAGGTGAGATTGTTTCTGAGTTTCGATTATTAAAAAATATCGAAAATATCGGAGAAGCCTATCGTAAACAAAAGAGTTGTCAGAGGTACGATTACTATTACTAGACATAGACACAATTATTATTACTTTTCTAGCAGAACCTAATTCGACTTATCATAACCTGAACTACCGAAATTGCCGTAAAAGAGGCCTAACCTACACAAGAATTTGCCGTAAAAGAGACCTAACGTACACAAGAACGTTTGACACATAGTAGCCTAGGGCTAATTATAGGTATAAAGTATCGATTAAAATAAAATATCGACATAAAAAAATATCGATATAAAAATATCGAAACTCAGAAACAATTCCACCTAAGCCATATATATATA
>SEYY01017825.1:0-2500 GCA_009176605.1 Armadillidium nasatum
ATATATATTATATATATATATATATATATATATACACTATCACCTTTCCCACTTTCGTGAGGTGGTGCCCGCCACAATTCCCTTACAAACATACTATTTCTTACCTTTCAACGCTTTCACCACTCCCTCCATCTCTGTCTCCACAAATCTTCTACCCTCGTCTAAACTCAAATTCCTTCCATCAAAATCACTCTCACTCCATCCATCCATCCCACTTCGGCCTTCCCCTCCCCCTACCCTTCCCCTATCTACATCGGATCTACGTACCTTGCCAACCATTCTGTTCTCTTTCATTCTTCACATATGTCCAAACCATTTTAGCACATCCTCCTCCTCTCTATCAATTACACCCTTCTTCCATTTACACATCTCCTTATTCTTTCATTTCTAATCCTATCAATCCTTCTCAATTTATATATCGCTCTCAAAATCTTTCATCTCAAAGACATTGAAACTTTTTCTCGACCGAGCACTTATCGTCTATGTTTCACACACATACAATACAGAAGGTGAACACATACATTCAAACATTCTTATCTTTATTTCTTTCGAAATTTTTTCTTTCTTCCATACTTTTCTTAGGCCCCCCAATACTTTCATTCCTTCTACCACTCTGTTCTTTATTCCTTTTTCCGTCCCACCTTCCACCAACATTACTAGATATTTGAATTCATTCACCTCCTCAAGTTTCCATTCTCACACTTCTACAAACCAATTCCTCCCTCCACATTCCTCATTCCCCACCTCCAATCCTCATAATTTTATTCTTCGCTGGATTGAATTTCAATCTCGTGTTTGCACATTTCCCTTCAAAACTCTCTCACAAGTATTCTCATTTTCTCCAGATTCTGCCACCAACACATGCCGCATCATCTGCAAAAAGTAAAACATTCACTTCACATTCACCCTCCATATTTCTCAAACGTAATACTCTTCCCTTCTCTCTCCATTTTTCTAAGTAAACCATTCATCAATAGATTAAATAACATGGAGATATTACAAACCCCTGTCTCAATCCACTCCTATGCTAAACCAATCGATAGTTCTCTCTTCACCCTCACACTTGATCTACAATTCGCATATATATATATATATATATATAATATTATATATATATATATATATATATATATATATATATATATATATATATATATATTATATATAATTAGTGATGGATCGGATGTGATATTTCTAATTTGCGGATGCGGATGTGCGGATGTTTTTGGAGAAGTGCGGATGCGGATGCGGATGCGGATGTTGAATTTTTGAAAGTGCGGATGCGGATGCGGATTGAAATTGCGGAAATTTGTGGATGCGGATCGCGGATAAAATCTATTTATTAATTTTTGAGTTATATTCACTCGGGTTTAGTAAATAATATATATATATATATATATATATATATATATATATATATATATATATATATATATATATATATTATATATATATATATATATTTATAGTATTAAATATATATATATATATATATATATATTAGTGAAGATTCGGATGTCAAATTTTTAATATCCGCTGATACGGATCGGATTATGCTTTTACATACGCGTATGCGATTTTTATATTCCACATCCGCGGAATGAGGATGTTTACGTTCCTATATATAATACTATGGTTCATCTATAATATATATATATATATATATATATATATATATATATATATATATATATATATATATATATATATATATATATATATATATATATATATATATATATATATATATATATATATATATATATATATATATATATATATATATATATATATATATATATATATATATATTATATATATATATATATATATATATATATATATATATATATATATATATATATATATATATATATATATATATATATATATATATATATATATATCCAATTCATCCAACCGGCTCACGAGCAGAGCCATATTCAAGGAGTGGGTGTTAGATCAATAAGAGAATAAGATAAACTCTATAAGTCCCACTTAACTCAAATTTCGAAGGTTAGTACAGTTGTGGGCTTTAAAGTAATTGAGATTAAATTCGGCAGGAAACCCAGAAGATGGGAGAGAATTCCACAAAACAGAGGTGGTTGGCATCACAGTAGACAAACCAGGAGTTGCCTATGTTCACACAAAATTTATGTGCTGACAATGCACCCCTGTGCTACGAGACCGTCGTAAAGGCGGAGGTACACGAGTGGACAGATCTCTCGAACAGCCGATGTAATGCCTATAGAAAAGAGACAAGGTATCAACGTCACGTCGCAAAGATAAAGTGTCAAGTGAATTAGTAAGAGCGGAACAATTTATAAGTATTTTAACCTTTGACTCAACACTATCCAAAAGACAGGTGTAACCTGAGCCACACCTGATATGAGAGTAGTACTCTATACAAGGGTGGATGAGGTCCTTGTATAATTGGAGTAACTGGGTAGAAGTAAAAAATTCTCGCAGCCCAAACATAACTCTCAGATTCTTTGAGGCA
>SEYY01017825.1:12500-15000 GCA_009176605.1 Armadillidium nasatum
TATTATTATTATTATTATTATTATTATTATCATTATTATTATTATTATTATTGTAAGCCCTAAATAAAACACGACTTAAATGTGAAAATGTATCAAAGGAAATAAAATATATATATATATATATATATATATATATATATATATATATATATATATATATATATATATATATATATATATATATATATATATATATATATATATATATATATATATATATATTATATATATATATATATATATATATATATATATATATATATATATATATATATATATATATATATATATATATATATATATATATATATATATATATATATATATATATATATATATATATATATTCTTTGTAAGATATGCAGAATTAATACAAAAGTACACTTTGTATCTAAATAATCTTAATAAAAAATAATCTTCATCCCCCAGGAAGGACTTACGTCCTGTCAGTGGGATCTTTCGAGGAAGATCCTTGAGTTTTACGGGCCCACGACGGATACCGCTGTCTGGGTTAGGCCTATCGCGGATGCCGGAGATTATCACCCATCAGTGACAAAAGCACTTCAATAATATACTCGTTTTAACGACTGAGTCATTCGGAGGTAAGCGCAAGGAGAAACCGCTTACATTTCTCGCCCCGACCAGGCCTCGAACCCTGGCCCTCTCGCTCGCTATTTATATACATCATTATAATTTGAAAGGTAAAATGTAAAACTATTTCCTGAATTCTTTTTCACTTTTACGTTTTAAAGGCAATGTCGACCTTTATTTAAAATCATAATGCATTGCAAGATTCGATACCTATTTTCTGTTATTGTCTTTAGCTCTTGATAAAGTAGCTGAAGAGAGAGAGAGAGAGAGAGAGAGAGAGAGAGAGAGAGAGAGAGAGAGAGAGAGAGAGAGAGAGAGAGAGAGAGAGAAAGAGAGAGAGAGAGAGAGAGAGAACAACTGATCTGTGGAAATATTTGCCATTGACAATTATACTTGTTATTAATTTTCTTATTTAATTCTGGGGTCTGAGTATACCTAAACTTTTTTTTTTCTATGTTCTCTTTTTGATTTTTATTTATTTATTTATATTTTTATTTTTTTTCTTCTCCTTGTGTTTTTTACATTGTTATTGTTTGATAGGAATTAAAAAAAAACAGAAAAAAACAAAACAAAACAAAAACAAAAATAAAAACAAAGCGAAATTTCTCTATTTTATTAATAGCCATTGTTAATGTTGACTAGGCCAGAATTTTAGGTAGCTCTAATTACAGGCTTTATGTATTTAAAAAAAAAAAAGAAAAAAAAAAAAAAAAAAAAAAAAAAAAAAAAACATTTTCATTTTAAAAATAGTTTTGAAAACTATTGAAGGAAAAAACTGAAGACCTGCATTTTACAACGTTCCGCTTAGTCATCAACATTATATTAATTTCCGATTTCTTTTTAAGGAAGAGTTTCATTTAGCAACCTTGAACAATTACCGATTATTGTTCTTCGGAAAAGTGCGAATCGAACACTTTACCGAACAGCCACGGTACACAATCAAAGAATAATGAAAGAACATCTTATTGATTAACTTTCATTTTTTATTACATACATTTTTGCTATGATTATTATAATTATAATTGTAATTATTATTGTTATTATTATTATTATTATCATTATTATTATTATTATTATTATTATTATTATTATTATTATTATTATTATATTTACTATTATTATTATTATTATTATTATTATTATTATTATTATTATTATTATTATTATTATTATTATTATTATTATTATTATTATTATTATTATTATTATTATTATTATTATTATTATTATTATTAATATTAATATTATTATGTTTTATTTTGTTTCATCTTTTAGATTTAGTTTTCAAATTGAAAATAATTGCTCCATTTTATGTAGCTCTTAAGAAAACTTGTAAATTAATTATGTTACAAACAATCCTGAATAAATTATATATATATATATATATATATATATATATATATATATATATTATATATATATATATATATATATATATATATATATATATATATAATATATATATATATATATATAATATATATATATATATATATATATATATATATATATATATATATATATATATATATATATATATATATATATATATATATATATATATATATATATTATATTATATATATAATATATATAATATTATATATATATCATTTTTAATAACTTTCTTCAAATTATTTTCATACTTCTTTTATTATAAATTTTAAAAGTCTTTGTACTTAATGAAAAATGTTGAGGAAGGATAATTCCCCCCTCCCATCACCCCCCTCAAATAGGTCTTGAAAACATGGTCAATAGGATAGTTCTGCAAACTCTGGAACAGGCTGGAGGTCAAAAAGACATGAGAATGATCTAAAGAATAGCGAGGGAGTTGGAATTTTCCCCATAGGGGTTTTTAATCTTTCACATGGGACTGAACTTTATTTGCCTTTATGTCACACACACTTCT
>SEYY01017825.1:30000-37500 GCA_009176605.1 Armadillidium nasatum
CTGGGATTTTATAGCGGAATCCTCTTAGAAAAATGGGATAATCCCTCTATATTACGCAAGACCACAAAATACGTATATCTCCAGGAACATAACATAGACATTTGTAAGCCCATTATGTTGATAAAGATTCCCTGAAAAGTAAAAAAGTACACCATTCACTCAATTTATACAATTTTATTTAATTTTTAAAATGCTCATCAATTTCTTCCTCAAAATATGAAAAGCAAATTCGTATCCTAAGCGAAGAGCAATTTATATCACTTAAATTTCAAAACTGTAAAAGAAAATTTCGTTTTAAAGACCTTAGTCTTTCAGGTCCTAATTCAGAGGCACCTTCGGGTACTAATTTTTATTTGGATGACGAAGATTCTTTGTCCCATTGACTTCGTTGTCATGTTATAGTAAGAATTGTTCCGATATTGAAAAAGCTTTGAGAGCCTAACTGCAATCTTGACATGATAATTTCTTTCACACTTGAAAAAGAGAGCATCACGAGCTCTCATAGCGTGTAGATGCTCTGAACTCGTGATAGTCTGAAGGGAAGTATTTTGTCTGCCTGGAAGGACGGCATATACCCTCGTAGGTGAGGTCCGCTCTCAAAAAACAAAACAAAAAGAAACACACTTAAAAAATAGAGAAATTTCGTTGTGAAGCTATTTTTGAAAATAAAAGTATTCTTTCCTCCTATTTATGACACATATTTAAATCCTTTGTCCTGCATATTTTTTTTCCATAATTTGAATAGGAAGATTTCTAGCTAAGACATGAAAATGTGAAAATAACACACCCACTCACACCTACCCACACACACCCACATCCACACACCAACACCCACTCACACCCACCCACACACACCCACATCCACACACCAACACCCACAACCAGCCACACACACTCACATCCACACATTCACACCCACACCCACACCCAGCCACACACACACATACCCGTATATATAATATATATATATATATATATATATATATATATATATATATATATATATATATATATATATATATATATATATATATATATATATATATATATATATATATATATATATATATATATATATAATATGTGTATTTTACAACAACAAGAATAGAATAGAGACTGAGCCAGTGTCATATTGGTCATTGGCATTTACAGTGTTAAAAAAAGCATAAATGTAAAATATAACTTCTAGTTTAAATTCTACTTGGATGAAATCATGAATATTACATGAAAGACAAACGCCTTGGCAATGGTGCTTTGAACACCTTCATCAATTAACTAGAAAGTATATATATATATATATATATATATATAATATATATATATATATATATATATATATATATATATATATATATATATATATATATATATATATATATATATATATATATAATGTTACCACCACTCACGGGCAGAGCCCTTTACGAGGAAAGGTCATAATAAAGATATCCAAGAAAACCCACACATACTCAAGTCTAACGAATATCCCTAAGGTGAGCGTAAACGGAGGCTTTAAAGAGAGGAAGATTAAGAAAATAGTTGAGAATTCCACATAACAGATGTGGCTGTAAAGAGGGAGGCACCATGACGAGCAAGCATTGAGTTTGCAACACATACATTACTAATGCCCAAGTAAGGCACCTCTTGTGCTGCGAGGGCAATGAAATGGAGGTGGAATTCAAGAGGTCAACTTCATCAAGTATCTACCATTGAAGAGGGTTAAGAGAGGTCGAAAGTAGGGGACAGTTTATTTGTTTTTTGGCCTCCAAAAAAAATGGTGGAACTGGAACCACCCCAAATGTAAAAACAGTACTCCATAGAATGGGGAATAAGACCCTTGTGTAATTGGAGAAATTGCTCAGAAGAAAAATTTTGCCGCAACCTGAACAGAGCTCCCAGCCTCTTTGAAGCCGCCTTAGCAACCGTTGTGATATCAGGTTTCTAAGATCATTTGTTGTTTAAGTTAAGATCAAGAATGTTTATTTTGTTCGCAGGTGAGGTGCAGAACCGCCGAAGGATATAGGAAAGTTGGGAGGTGTTTTTGAGAGGGAGATGTAAAGAAGTTGAGTTTTTAAAGAGTTGAATTTCATAGGATTGCGGTGGCCTCTCCAGGAGATTTCAACCAGGCCTGCAAGAATAAAAAAGGAAAAGTAAAGATGAGAAGCAGAAGAGGGGGCAGATTTGATGACTCGAAGATTGGAGAGTTGAGTGATCGGCAGAAGAATGAATAGAGTTGGAAGTGCATTTGAGTAGGTCATTGATGAAAAATAAGAATGAGATAGAACAGAATCCTGAGAAACACCACAATTAATTGGGGAAGAAGAAGAAGACTTTCCATTCCCAAGAGCTGATATGAAGCGATTTGAGAGGAAACGAGACATAATGAGTAAGTAAAAAGAAGGAGGAAACCCAAAGGAAGGGAGGTGAGAAAGCAGTACTCATGCCAAACCATGTCAAAAACCCTGAAAATGACAAACGCCACCACCCAAGACTCCCCATAGTCGCTAAGGGCAAATGACTATAGATCAGTAAGATAGGAAAGTATGTCATCAGCTGACCTTGCCTTGAGGGTCTAAAGCCTTACTGATGATGAGAGAAGAGAATGAGATTCCAAATGATCCAGGAAATGAGATAAGATTAATATCAAACATATTAGGTGGAAAACAAGAGCTTTAGGGCGATAGTTAGAAGGTTCATATATATATATATATATATATATATATATATATATATATATATATATATATATATATATATATATATATCATCATCATCATCATCACCGTCCAAACCGGTAGGCTGGCGCCTGTCGGGTGCTACTCCTCCAAAATCTTCTCCACGCATTTCTGTCCTCAAACATTCGGTTGTTCTTCCACCTCTTCCAGTGTCTTGTTCCTTCGTTGAATGGCTTCTTCTACCGCTTCCATCCATCTCTTCCTTGGTCTTCCGCCGGTCTCCTTCCTTCTGGTCTCCATTCCAGCATCTCTCTCAGTCTCTCTCCCTCCCCCATTCTTTTCACGTGACCAAACCATCTCAGTTGGTTTCTTTCTATGCATTCCAAAATTGATTCCACCCCAAGTTCCTCTCTCACCAGTTCACTCCTCATCCTATCTCTCAGTGATACTCCCCTGATGACCCTGAGTACTCTCATTTCCGCTGCCTCGATTCTGCTCTTATGCACTCTATTCATTGCCCAACATTCTGAACCGTACAACAATATCGGTCTGAGTATTGTTTTATAAATTAGTACCTTCACTTCGGTTGGTATTCCTCTCTCCTTTAGTAGCGGATACAGCATTCCCACATTCTTTGAGAATCTTCCTATTCTCTCCCTCAGTTCGTCTTCCTGTCTTCCCTCTTCGCCGAACACCACACCCAAATATTTAAATTTTCTCGCCTGCTTAAGTCTAGTCCCCTCTATGTTCACAACTATCTCTTCTCTCTCCCTAGCTATTACCATTACTTCTGTTTTCTCACTGTTTATTTTCATGCCCATAGATTTCAACACATCATTCCACCTATTCACAGCTTCCTGAAGATCCTCAGTTCTTGATGTTATCACTGCCGCATCATCCGCGTATACCAGTGTGTCTTCTCTATTCTCTCTTATGCATATTCTTTTAAGGCAGCTGTCCAGGTACAGTGCGAAAAGCAATGGTGACAATACACTGCCCTGCCTCACCCCGGTTTTCACTCCAAACCATTTCTCGCCTCCTCCTCCTCCTCTGACCATATTTATAGGTTTTTTCGTACATGCTCTTAATAGCTGTTGATAATTTCTCAGGAATGTTGTACGCTGGGTCCTCTAATACTCTCCACAGTCTTTCCCTTTTTATCCTATCGAAAGCTTTTTCTAAGTCAATGAATGTTACAAACGCTTTCTTGTTCCATTCTATGTTTTTCTCTGTCAGCATCTTCATATGGAATATCAAGTCTGTCGTGCTTTTACCTGGTCTAAAACCATGTTGCCATTTTCCAATTTTATCTTCAACCTTCATCCTCAATCTTTTCTCCAAGATCCTTTCGTATATCTTACTCGCTCCTATTAACAACACTATACCTCTATAATTTCCACATTCTCTTCTATCTCCCTTTTTATGTATTGGGCAGATTACTGCTTTCCTCCATTCTGTTGGTATTTTTCCTTCTTCCCATACCTTGTTGAATATCAATGTTAACCACTTAGTCATTCCGTCCCCTGTCTTGAATAACTCGTTACTGAGTCCATCGTATCCTGCACTTTTCCCGTTTCTTAACGTTTTAATTGCCTCTCTCACCTCTTCTAACTGAATCAATCTGGTTTCCTCTAGTCCTTGTCTTTCTCTAGGGGTGCCTCCACTATTTCCACCTCCTCCTCCTCTTCCTGTACATTCAGCAATTCCTCAAAATACTCTCTCCATCTTTCCGCTACTTCTGTCTCCTCCAGAAGCGGTTCTCCCTCTTTATTCAAAACCACATGTGTTTCTGGTTCTTTACTTGCTTTCATGTTCTTGGCCATTCCATATACAAGTTTTTTTGTCCCCTTCATATCTTCCTTCAATTCTCTTCCTATTCTGATCCATGTGGAATCTTTATTTCTTCTTTTCACATCTTCTGCATGATTTCTCGCTCTCACATATTCTCTTCTATTTTCCTCTGTTCTTGTTTTCATCCATTTCCTATATTCCTTGTTCTTGAGCTTCACGGCATTCCTAACCTCCTCATTCCACCATACCGTCCTCTTCTTTCTTCCTCCTCCGATTTTCTTTTTTCCCATTATTTCACTTGCAACTCGATCAACTTCTTCCCTAAAGGTTTCCCAGCTCTCTTCCACAGTTTCCTGTTCTATTGACCTTCTTTCATATTCCTGAGTAATTCTTTCATTAAATTCTTCTTTAACTCCCTCTTCTCTCAGTTTCTCCAAACAGTATCTTTCTCTTACTTTCCTTCTTGGTTTATTCCCTGACTTCCACCTCAATTTCCCCAGTACCATTCTATGGTCCGAGTCTAGGGATATTGTGGGCACACTTTTCACATCCTCGAAGATTCTCTTGTCGTTTGTCAGCATCATATCAATCATTGATTTCTCCGTGTATCTCTGCTCCTCTGTACTCCATCTATACCACGTCCATTTCTTGCTCTCTTCATGTTTGAAGAAAGTGTTCATTATCGCCATATTGTTTCTAATGGCAAAATCAATCAGATGTTCACCTTCGATGTTTCTCTCTCCTATACCATGCATTCCCAGAACCGTCTCCTCCCCTTCTCTACGTATTCCTACATGAGCGTTCAAATCCCCCATAATTATTTTCTTCTCTCCTCTCACCGTATCATAAGCCTGTTGGAGTTCATTTCTAAAATCTATCTTCTCTTCCATTGGTCTTCCCTGGTGTGGTGCGTATACTTGAATTATACTCATCGTTTCTCCCTCTATTTTCAAGGTCATCGCTATAATTCTTTCACTTACTAACATTGTATCCATTACATTTCTATACAGTTCTGGTCTCATGATGATCGCCACTCCGTGCCTTCTCTCCTCCTCTCTCCCCTTGTAAATCATCACGTAATCATTGTGTAATTTCTTTACTCCTCCTCCTTTGTACCTCACCTCGCAAATTCCTAAGCACATCCAAGTTTCTCTCCTCCATCAAGTCCACTGCCTCCTCTTCCTTTCCTGTGAATGTGCTAGCATTTATAGTTGCGATTCTGTATTGTTTTCTGTTCCGTGGTCCATTATCGCGCAGGGTCGTCAACCTTTGATTCTGTCCTGTCCGAGGCGTAGCATTGGTTTCTCGAGCTGTGTATCTTTTTATGTAGCCGGCTTGCTAGGCCTGTCGCCACAACCTCCAAATAATGCTGGAGGCACATGGGAAGGGACAAACAGTTGATAGGTCTTCCCAACCCTATCAACTTATTGAAAGTCTAGTTGTAAGACTTTATGATTCAGATGTCATATTGTGTACCGTTCAAAATAATCAATATTCAAGTTTAATTTTGAAAATATTTAATTTTATTTCTATCAATTCTAAAACAGTACATCTTGTTTTACTTTTGTTGCTTCACACGAATTTTATTTTTTCTTATTTGAATTAAATTTTACTATTTATTTTAATGACGAAAAAAATAAAAAAATAACTTTATATTAAAATTTTTTCGTTAATTATTCATAACTTATCCTGGCTTGAATATTGAATACTTTTCTTCTCATTCATAACCTTCTTCTCTAAATCATGTTTCTTCTGAGAGTTTATTTTTACTCTTCAGATTACTATCTTTCTTCTCTTTCTTGGTGTTTTCCTTCTAAAATCTTTGTATAATATATATATATATATATATATATATATATATATATATATATATATATATATATATATATATATATATATATAGGTGTATGTGTGTATGTGTTAGTGAATGTTTATTTTGTATGTCTGTGATTCTGATAAACGCATATGTATGTGTGTGTGTGTGTGTGTGTGTGTGTGTGTGTGTGTGTGTGTGTGTGTGTTTACGTTTGTAGGTTACTTAATATAATTATTTGGGTTGTTAATATTTAATTCCGTTGAGAAGAAATGTTTAATAAAAGAAGGTCACTTTTGATAGTTCGATAAAACATACGTAAGAAACTTTTTTTTTTCTTCAATATTATTAACAGTTCCTTTTTCCTGTATATTCTCCCCATAGAAAAAAAAACACTCCCCTTCCCCCTCCTCCCTCTTCAAATAAAAAAAATAGATTATTTGTAGCGCTGAGCTCACTCTCCCCCCCTCTCCCTCCCAACCTCCGAAAAAAAGTAAAAAAATATAATAATAATAATAAAAAAACAAAACAATTAAATCAACTGGAAACCTTCGTTTTTGTTGGTTTTTAAAAAATAAATAACTAAGAAATTAATTTTTTATTTTTTTTAACCCGGTGAGATTTTATATTAAAAGTGTTACAATTTCCGGATTTTTTTTTTTTAATTTATTTATTTCTTTTTTTTCTTTTTTTTTGCTGAAAGGGCAAAAATAATTGTTCGAGGTGAAGAACAATTATAATAAATAGAAGAAGCAACTTAAACAAATTATTTCAATTATAATTACTTAATAAGAAATAATAGATTTTAGTAGATAATTATGATATTAATTAATAATTAATGACGTCAGTAATGAAATTATCTCATTAAATGTAATAGCAGCTTTAATATATATATATATATATATATATATATATATATATATATATATATATATATATATATATATATATATATATATATATATATATATATATATATATATATATATATATATATATATATATATATATATATATATATATATATATATATATATATATATATATATATATATATATATATATATATATATATATATATATATATAGATAGATAGATAGATAGATAGATAGATAGAGAGAGAGATAATGCGAGTAGATAGCTGTTACTCAAAATATACAAAATTCTGGACAGTGAAACAAGAATATTTTATTCTTAATGTTAGAGAAAGAAAACCTTTT
>SEYY01017825.1:47500-55000 GCA_009176605.1 Armadillidium nasatum
AATTAAACTACATTATTTTTATTATTGTTAATAATAATAATAATAATACAATAATAATAATAATATTAAATTATCTTTTTAATATATATATATATATATATATATATATATATATATATATATATATATATATATATATAATATATATATATATATATATATATATATATATATATATATATATATATATATATATATATATATATATATATATATTTTTATATTATATTATATATATATATATATATATATATATATATATATATATATATATATTATATATATATATATATATATATATATATATATATATATATATATATATATATATATATATATATATATATATATATATATATGCAAACTGATTCCATCCTTTTAGCAAGTATTTTTTATTTTTTTATTTATTTTTATTTATTTTTTTTATTTACACTGTTAAATTAAATATTCACAACAATGTGTTTTAATGTTTCAGCTCTTGAAACCTCTATGTTTAAACTCAGATTTAGCTACTTTAATTACTTTGTAGCTAAAATTAATTACATTTATGAATTTTTTTTATCCTATTGTTAATTCGAGTTTTATTTCTTATTACATCTAAAGGAAATTAAAATAGTTTGTAGACATTGGTTTAATAAATTAGAATGGCATTATTTTTATATTATAAATATGAAATATTAAATAAATATCTCGAAGCTAAAAATAGTCGAATTTACTTGTCATCAAAATCATCGTCATCGTCTTCGTCAGAAAAATCGAGAAAAGACCCTTGAGACCCGTCGGCTTTTACGCCGTAGGGGCTGACGGGGATGGCGTTTGAATCCAGGACTCTAAAACCGTCGTCGTCGGCTATGTATTTGATGAAGAACTCCTTCCCATCGGGGGACGTCCACCTGCGTTAGAAAAATTAGAAAAACTTCTTTTTAAAACTCATTTTATTACATTTGATTTTTCTTTTTTCTTCCACGAGTTTACAATAATTAAAAGATATTTTAAGTGAAAAAGGAAATTTTTTACATCGACAACAAATACACTGCAACCAGTTCTACCAACAACACCACCATCACCATCAATAATAATAATAATAATAATAATAATAATAATAATAATAATAATAATAATAATAATAATAATAATAATAATAATAATAATAGTAACGTTTAAAATTTAAATACATTAAACCAGTCTTATAATATTAAATGACCAGTGAATGAATAACTAAAATTTGTAACATGATTTAAACAACTCAAATCAGTAATAAGGAAAAATTAGAGAGAGAGAGAGAGAGAGAGAGAGAGAGAGAGAGAGAGAGAGAGAGAGAGAGAGAGAGAGAGAGAGAGAAGAGAGAGAGAGAGAGAGAGAGAGAGAGAGAGAGAGAGAGAGAGAGAGAGAGAGAGAGAGAGAGAGAGAGAGAGAGAGAGATTATAATTGTATTAAAACAACAGCAAAAAATTTTTTTACTTACGAATAAGATCCTGTTATAATTCCACTGTCGTCATCATCAATGTCTTGCTCCATTTGAAAAACGTCATTATCGATGCGAAATACATTTCTCGGCAGTGAAAAGGCCAAAGAAATGAGGAAGAAAAGTAGAGCCACCAAACTCTAATATATATATATATATATATATATATATATATATATATATATATATATATATATATATATATATATATATATATATATATATATATATATATATATATATATATATATATATATATCTCCTTCTGTGGGCAATGGCAAGAGAACTATCAATTTCCAACAAAGCTGGGAAACTCTAGTCTAAATTATGTCAAATGCCGACTTACTTTTGGTTCCGAAACTTAGTTTAAAACTGTGTCAATTCATACGAAGCTTATTAAGAAAGGAAAAGTAAATAAAGGGAATGTATTTCAGATGTTAACAGTAAAGTACATGTTAGATTGAGCATATCGGTTAAGTCTGAGGTCAGAGATTTGGGCAGAGAAAATATATCTGTGGACAGAGAAAGTATATATGTGCAGAGAAGTATATCTCAAAAGTCTTTCACAATTGGGCAGGTATAGGACTGGAGAGCTCAGAAGAGAAGTGTCCATTGTAATAGCGACAGTATAGATAGAGTGTCGCAACAATTCGAAAGGCAGAAAAACACTGGGAAATGTTAATAAGAGCGAAAGAACTCATAAGACGAAAAGCTCTAGATTCATCCTTTTCAGATAGAAACTTCATATAAAGATGAACAACCCTTCTTGAAAAGAGTAAGCAACTGGGGCGGTGTGAATAAGTTCCGACGGTGCCTGATTGCACCCAACGTCTCATAAACCTTTTAAGAAAGAGAAGTAATGTGATCCTTCCAATGGGGATCACGAAAGAAAGAAACATCAAGAATATTAAGGACAGATGAAGGTTTGAGTTGTGTGTTTTCGAAGATGTCGTAGTTGTGTCAAGTAGAAAGATTGAGGAACTGAGTTTCTGAGGTATTGAAAACAACCATGTTTTCTCTGCCCCATTTACAAATGCGAATAAGATTGGAGGTTAGTTATTCCATGGACACCCTCCTAGCGTTAAGTAATTGCTGTTGTGTGGAAAGATTTTCAAAATGAGAAGAATAATGAAGAGTGGAGTCTTCGGTATAGGAGTGGATAGGTGATGAAGTAAGAGAGGTCATTAATAAAATGTTGAAAAAGAGTTAGAGAAAGGACAGATCCTATTTCAAAATTCACTTTTTCATTAATATATATATATATATATATATATATATATATATATATATATATATATATATATATATATATATATATATATATATATATATATATATATATATATATATATATATATATATATATATATAGCGATAGTATAGAAAGATAGAGAAAGAGTGACACAACAATTCGACAGGCAGAAAGACACTGGAGAGAGTTGATGAAAGCAAAACGATTGATAAAACGAAAAGAACTAGACTCCACCTTTTCAAGGAAAGTTGTGAATGAAACCACCCCTTTTAAGATATCGTCTTTCTTTGCTTTGATTATTTATCTTAAGTTTTTATTACCGTAAGGAAAATTTCAGTTCATAGGCGGAGACATAGCGAATTTATTACCACGTATATATATATATATATATATATATATATATATATATATATATATATATATATATATATATATATATATATATATATATATATATATATATATATATATATATATATATATATATATAGATGCAGTTTGTGAACGTGCCTTCCATTTTGCTATCCGAAAAGACCTGTCACTTCTCTGTTAGTGTCCCTCTCTCCTTTAGTAGCGGATATAGCATTTTCACATTCTTTGAAAATCTTCCTATTCTCTCCTTCAACTCTTCCTCCAGTCTTCTAATTTCTTAGAACACTACGCCCAAGTATTTAAACTTATTCACTACTACCTCTTCTCTCTTGTTATTAGCATTACTTCTATTTTCCCTCCCCCTTTCCTCATGCTCACCGAGTTCATCCCATTATTCCATCTACTTACAGCTTCCTGCAGATCCTCAACTCCTGCGATGTTATAACTCCCGCATCATCCTCGTATACTAACGGGTGTTCTCTATTCTCCCTTACGCATATCGTTTTAAGTCGAGGCACAGTCCGAAGAGAAATGATGACAGTAACACTATCCTGTCTCAGCATGGTTTTCACTTCAAACCACTTCTCGCTTCCTTCTCCTCCTCCTCTGACCATATTTATAGTTTTTATCGTACAAGCCCTAATAGATGTTATTAATTTCCCAGGTATGTTGTACACAAAGTCTTCTAATACTCTCCACAGTCTTTTTTGTTTTTAACCAATCGAAAGCTTTTTCTAAGTCTATGAATGTGGCATATGCTTTTATATTTCATACTACATTTCTCTCTATCAGCATCTTAATATAGAATATCAAGTGTGTCGTACTTTTACCTAGTCTAAAACTGTGTGGCCATTTTCCAAGTTAATCTTCAACCTTCATCCTCAAACTTCTCTCTAAGATCCTCTTGTATATTTTACTCGATTCTACCAACAACACTATTCCTCTATAATTTGGACATTCTCTTCTATCTCCCTTCTTATGTATTGGGCAGATTACTGCTTTCCTCCATTTCGTTGTTATTTTTCCTTCTTCTTATGCCTTGTTGAACATAAATGCTAACCATTTAGTTATTCCCTTTCGTATGTTGAATAACTCGTTATTCAGTCTATCATATTCTGCACTATTCACGTTTCTTAACATTCTAATTCCTTCTCTCACCTCCTCTATCTCAATCATTGTGATTTCTTACAGTCCTTGTCATTCTCTCGGGAGTGCCTGAACAGTCTCTCAACTTCCTCTTCCACATTCAACAGCTCTTCATAATATTTTCTCCACCTCTATCTCCTCAAGAAGGAGTTCTCTCTCTTTATTCAAAACAACCTACGTTTCGGGTTTCTTTTACTTCCTTTCATGGTATTGGCCATTCCATATACAAGTTTTCTTGTGGCTTTCACATTCTCCTTCAATTATATTCTTATTCTGATCCATGTGAAATCTTTACTTCTTTTCACATCTTCTTCATGATTTTTTGCTCTCACACATTCTCTTCTATTTTACTCTGTTCTTCTCTTCATCCATTTCTTATATTCTTTGTTCTTGAGTTTCACTCAATTCTTAACATTTACTAATTTACTCCTTCTTCCTTCGATTTTATTTAAAATTATTTCACTTCTATATAATATATATATATATATATATATATATATATATATATATATATATATATATATATATATATATATATATATATATATATATATATATATATATTATATATATATATTATTATATATTATTATTATTATTATTATTATTATTATTATTATTATTATTATTTATTTCACAATAACAAAAATATTGTAAATTTTGAAAAAATCAAAATAATAATAATAATAATAATAATAATAATAATAATAATAATAATAATAATAATAATAATAATAATAATAATAATAATAATAATAATAATAAGCTACAGAATAAAAAATAAATTTATAATCATTGAAATTTTATTTCATTGCTAAATATTTTTTAAATGCCAAATTTTATTTATAAAACGATGCAATTAATTCAAGCTTGGAATTTTTTTTTTTTTTTTTTTTTTTTTTTTTTAATTTTTTTCATGAAAAAAAGGAAGAAAAAAATTCTTTTTTATTTATTTATAAAAATATGGAAAAAATTAAATTAAAAAAATGTGTAAAATATATATATATATATATATATATATATATATATATATATATATATATATATATATATATATATATATATATATATATATATATATATATATAATATATATATATATATATATATATATATATATATATATATATATATATATATTGTGAAAGTATCCTTATTTTAATAGGTGGGACGAAATAAATTAAAATTATGGGAATGAGAACTAATTAACAAATAAATAATAAATAACAAATAAAAACTTTAAAAAAAAGAATATAAATAAAAATAAATAAATAAAAACAATAAAATAAAAATGAAACAAATAAAAAAAAAATAAAAAAAAAAAAAAAAAAAAAAAAAAAAAAAAAAAAAAAAAAAAAAAAAAAAAAAAAAAAAAAAAAGAAATAGAGAGAGAGAGAGAGAGAGAGAGAGAGAGAGAGAGAGAGAGAGAGAGAGAGAGAGAGAGAGAGAGAGAGAGAGAGAGAGTATTATTATTAAATTTTCATTTACTTCTAATTATACAAATATTAACATAGTACCTATTTTTGAAAACTTGATTTTAAATTGCTTATTCTTGAGTTTCTCAAGACTAAAATTTTGAATTTGAAATCACTTCACCACCAAGAATAAGAAAATTTTAATATTCATTACAAACAATAATAATATATTTATTTACAAAATAATGATATTTATATGTTAATTGAAATGTCTGCCACAATTTTTTTATTTTATTTTAGTATCAGTTTAATATTTTTATTTCAACCAATCATTTCTCTCTCTCTCTCTCTCTCTCTCTCTCTCTCTCTCTCTCTCTATATATATATATATATATATATATATATATATATATATATATATATATATATATATATATATATATATATATATATATATATATATATATATATATATAATATATAATTATTTTAACTATTATTATCGTCAATATTATATTAATTATTATTGTTATCAAAATAATAGTAGCCAAGAAAACAAAGTAATAAAAATAAATAAAAAATATTGTATAAAAACATTTGATTCTCCAATTCCTGACTTCCACTATTAAACTTTTTAGAGTCCTTCTAAGTCCTACTCACGAGTCTCCAAATTTAATACGTCCGACTCTCGACCATCAAATCTTATTTATACGTCTGACTCTCGATCATCAAATTTTACAAATCCGACTCTCGACCATCAAATTTTATACGTTTGACTCTCGACCATCAAATCTTAAACGTCAGACTTACAAGCACTAGTTTTTCTAGATCTTATTAGATTATAATTTGAAAAGCATTAATAAAAAATTAATAAATATATACCTAATGAGAAATTAAATAGTATCTCAGTATTCAGTAGACAGTCACTTTCTTTGAGATTATATATATATATATATATATATATATATATATATATATATATATATATATATATATATATATATATATATATATATATATATATATATATATATATATATATATATTATATATAAATATAATTATATTATTAAATTATTTTTTTTAAATTTTTTTATTTATTTATTTTTTTTTAAATGTTTTTAAATAAAAATTTTAAAAAAAAAAAAAAAAAAAAAAAAAATATATATATATATATATATATATATATATATATATATATATATATATATATATATATATATATATATATATATATATATATATATATATATATATATATATCCCTGCGTACTCACTAGATACTTCATAATAATATGAAATCAAAGCTAAAAACAAGCAAGTGTCAAATATAATGAAAGTACTTCAAAACTGAATTATTCAGGCGTTTTCTCTTTCTTCTTATAAGTTTCGATTGGAAGGAATGAATGGGCGAAGATCACGTGACCTGACCTCAATCGTAATCTAGTGACCTTTTTCCACAAGGACGCTTGCAAAAGCTGCGCACCAGGGTATTAGTATGCAAGTTAATCGGTTCAACAATTGCCAATTGAAATATATATATATATATATATATATATATATATATATATATATATATATATATATATATATATATATATATATATATATATATATATATATATATATATATATATATATATATATATATATATATATATATATATATATATATATATATATATATATATATATATATATATATATATATATATATATATATATATATATATATATATATATATATATATATATATATATATATATATATATATATATATATATATATATATATATATATATATATTTATATATATATATATATATATATATATATATATATATATATA
>SEYY01017825.1:60000-65000 GCA_009176605.1 Armadillidium nasatum
GCAACTTGCTAACGGTGTACAGATTTTAAATAGTATGGTAATAATTCTCAATTAGTGGAGTTGTCCATTTAGGTTTAATGCTTTTATTTTTTGCCAAAAAAAAAAATAAATAAAAATAAAAAAAAAAATAAAAAAATGGTATATAAAATCTGGAGTAAAGTTATTTAAATTTAAAGTGCAAGTGATCCCTTATTAATAAATAAATAATAAATGGTCTGGTCTTCATTTTCCGCCTCTTCCCTAAGTATTTAATAATAATAATAAATAATAATAATAATAATAATAATAATAATAATAATAATAATAATAATAATAATAATAATAATATATGGTATTAATTCGATCTGGCACGATACCTCTCTATTTTTCACCAAATTTAAAATATGAACTTAAAATATGTTTATATGCTTTCTACACATACTTTTCTTTCACGGAAGAGTAATATAAATACATAATAAAAAGAAAACCTCCAAAAAAATTAATAATAATAATAATAAAAAAAATCCTATTTATGCTGCGAAAAACGAAATCAACTGTCTTTTAAACTTGCCTATAGTACATTTCAGCGACTTTTAGCAACAACAACGTTCTCGGACGTCTCCGTTTTCAATATTTTAAAAAGAAAATGAAATTAAACGGCGACCTAAGTAATATATATATATATATATATATATATATATATATATATATATATATATATATATATATATATATATATATATATATATATATATATATATATATATATATATATATATATATATATATATATATATATATATATATATATATATATATATATATATATATATATATATAGAGAGAGAGAGAGAGAGAGAGAGAGAGATAATATAATATATATATATATATATATATATATATATATATATATATATATATATATATATATATATATATATATATATATATATATATATATATATATATATATATATATATATATATATATATATATATATATATATATATATATATATATATATATATATATGGTAAAGGTTAAGTAAGAAGTTGTCTGACCTTCGATATATGGAAATATCGATATATGGAGTTCACGGTAGCTCAGTGGGTAAAGTCAGTTTTTCTCTGGCTTTGGGGAAAGAGGTTCGAACCTCGTTCTCTCGTGTGTACTGTAAAGTATACAAATCGAGGCTCGAACCTCCGACCCAGTTACCTGAACGGACATAAAAAATTGTCGTTTGTAGGAGATTTTCTGTTGTTAATTAATTAATTACAGTTTACGGCAAGGTGTATTATTACGCTAATCTCAATACTCACATATCGCTTAAAAACATAGCCAACACTTACAACATTCCACGCTATTTCAACACATACAATATCACATTCTCTCTAAATTGCTCCTACAGAGAAGGTCGCCTATTAAGGATTTGAAACCACGCCCACCGGTGGAAAAAATAAACTTGATTGGTCTGTACCGGAGCAGGGTTTCCCTATCCAAAAACCCAAATAATCTGTGTAACTTATCATCTTGGTCAGAAATAGCATATAACTCAGTTTCCCTGGCTAAGAACCACACTCCTCGAATAGGGCTCTGCCCGTGAGTGATGATAATAACTTTAAAAAAAAAAAAAAAAAAAAAAAAAAAAAAAAAAATATGGAAACATTCTCAAACAATGAAAATTTTTTGACATTTGTATTAATTATTTAGCTTCCATTTATTATGCCTATTATTATTATTATTATTATTATTATTATTATTATTATTATTATATTATTATTTATTATTTTAGTTTTAACGTATTTAGTTCGACTTATCATAACCTGAACGACCGAAATTTCCCGTGTGACACAAGTCTGACTGATTGATGGAATGTTGCCGTGGGATACAGGCCTACTGCCGTATTACGCCATATATATATATATATATATATATATATATATATATATATATATATATATATATATATATATATATATATATATATATATATATATATATATATATATATATATATATATAATATATATATATATATATATATATATAATATATATATATAATATATATATATATATATATATATATATATATATATATATATATATATATATATATATATATATATATATATATATATATATATATATATATATATATATATATATATATATATATATATATATATATATATATATATATATATATATATATATATATATATATATATATATATATATATATATATATATATATATATATATATATATATATATATATATATATATATATATATATATATATATATATCCACCTCTGGTGGGCAAAGGCCAGAAGCCAACTAATTTCGACCACAGTTGGGAAAATACCGGAGATCTGTTCAAGTTGTTCAATATGTCCCGATACACGGTTAGAAAGCCAAATGAAGTTGGGAAAATAGATAAACGGTGTGTGTTTCAGACTATACAAGTAGAGTACATGTAAGACATAGCGGTTAATTCTGAGGTCAGAAAGTTGGACAGAGAAAGAATGAGACTATGTAGAAAGGTGTGTCGCACGAACACTTCTCAATGGAGGAGGTATTTTACTGGAGAGTTCAGAAGGGCAGTGTCCATTGTAATAGCAATAGTATATAGAGAGTGATTCAACAATTCGATAGGCGGAAAGAGATTGGAAAGAATTAGTGAGGGCGAAAGAGTTGATAAGACGCAAAGCCCTAGTTTCTACCTTTTCAAGGAAAGTTGTACAAGTTAATCACCTCAGATGTGTGAGGCGTACTCCATACAGGGACGAACACACCCCTATTGAAAGCAAGTAACTAGGGTGGCGAGAAGAATTACGAATGAACTTCAGAACATCCAACCTCTCAGAAGCCTGTTTAGAAAGAAAAGTAAAGTGATCTTCCAAGAAAGATTACAAGAAACAAGAAACACCGAGAATATTAAGAACAGGTGAAGGTTTGAGCTGTGTGTCTTCGAAGATGTCATAGTTGTGTGGAAGGTTGGGTCGAGAAGAGATGAAACAACTGAGTTTTTGAGGCATTGAAAATGACCATGTTTTCTTTGCCCCAATTTGAAATGCGAGAAAGATCAGAGGTTAATTGACTCTTTGAGTCAATTATTTGTTGTTGGGAGAGGGAGTCTTTCAAACTGAAAGAAATAATGATGGGTGGAGTCAATGGCAAAGGTTTGGATAGGTGATGAAATAATAGAGAGATGATCATTAATGAATGAAAAGTAAAAAAATAAAAGATCTTTGAGGAACACCACTATTTATAGATATAAAGGATGAACTGTGGCCGTCTACAACAGCTGCTATAGAACGACCGGAAAGGAAAGTAGAGACAAACCACAGATAGAAGGAATATATATATATATATATATATATATATATATAATATATATATATATATATATATATATATATATATATATATATATATATATATATATATATATATATATATATATATATATATATATATATATATATATATATATATATATATATATATATATATATATATATATATATATATATATATATATATATATATATATATATATATATATATATATATATATATATATATATATATATGTGTGTATGTGCGTGTGTGTGCCTGTGTGTAGGTGTGTTACGTGTTAGTAAATATGTGGATGCTTACTACGTTACCTTCAACAAACATCTGCGATAGATTAAAAGAAAATTTTAAAATGTATATTATATTTTATTTTTTTTGCTACTGCTGAAAGCAGAACACTGCACCTTACGTGTTTTATTTTAACCGACGAAGATGAATTAAACTTTCAATAGGGATTGAAACGAAAAAGAAGAAGCAGAAAAAAAAACTACTAAAAATAAAGGTAAAAACTATGAGAAGTGGAATCAGGCGTTTCACGTTGCAGCTCAGTTCAATTTGTGGTCTTAAAAAAAAAAAAAAAAACTCCGAATTTGTGACAACCGTGAATCAAGTGATTCGGTTGTAAAACATACGGAAAGGCGTTATTCTGACAAGTGACAACCGTGAATCGCGTAGTTTTGGTTGCAAAACCGTTAAATGAGGCGGAAAAGCAAACAAATAATTCAGAAGAGACAAAAATTGTTTTCATTCTTTTTTTATTTTATTTATATTAATTTGTATTTAAGATTAATTGCTGTTTGTATTCTTCTTCCTATATATATATATATATATATATATATATATATATTTATATATATATATATATATATATATATATATATATATATATATATATATATATATATATATATATATATATATACGCGTGCACACTTTCTGCAGCTGACACCACCTTGCATCATGCGGGATATGGTGCTGAGTATATATATATATATATATATATATATATATATATATATATATATATATATATATATATATATATATATATATATATATATATATATATATATATATATATATATATATATATAGTGATGGCATCCGCATCCTCATCAAAATTAACATTCATTCCGCATCCGCACTTTTCGAAAATTCAACATCCGCATCCGCATCCGCACTTGACAAAAATTCAACATTCCACATCCGTAATATATATATATATATATATATATATATATATATATATATATATATATATATATATATATATATATATATATATATATATATATATATATATATATATATATATATATATATATTATATTATATATCCCCACAGGAAAATTTAAAAATTTTTTAAAAAAGAGCGAGGCTTTCGAAGGAACAACCGTCCTTCCTCTTTCAGGCTCAAGTTTAATACTAAAAAATGAAAATGGTGGGTATAAAAATAATCCTAAAAAATTAGTTGGTTATATTAAATGAAGTTAAGATTTTTAACAAATATTGAAAATTTTGAAAATTTTTTAACGATATTATTAGTAAAATCATCAAGTAAAAAATTTAAATAATAAATATATATAGCAGGTAATCTGCTATTCATATATGGGAGTGTGATAGAGCTGTTGTCTCTTACCCCAAGAATCTGCCTGC
>SEYY01017825.1:75000-130000 GCA_009176605.1 Armadillidium nasatum
GTAATAATGAATTTTATATATATATATATATATATATATATATATATATATATATATATATATATATATATATATATATATATATATATATATATATATATATATATATATATATATATATATATATATATATATATATATATATATATATAGAATAGAGTTCAGTATCGGAAAAGAAAAAGGAAAGTTTTGGCATTGAGAATTGGTAAATGAAAGCTTTGTAAGTATCAACATAGGTAAAAATCCGACAGATACCGATACCAAAATCTTACATGAAAGAAAACTTATAATTAGCTGCTTCTTGACTGAAGTTTTTGTCACATTTTAAATTTTATTATCAGAATAGGAATTAAAGTCGCGCTTCCACAAGACAGAGTGTGTGCGCTTATATATATATATATATATATATATATATATATATATATATATATATATATATATATATATATATATATATATATATATATATATATATATATATATATATATATATATATATATATATATATATATATATATATATATATATATATATATATATATATATATATCACATAGGTTTGTGGGATAGAATTCATTCTGATTGACCTAAAGTTTCGTATTTCAATAGTTTTGCGTAGCAATGTGATTTCAAATTAACTGGATATTAAGGATATTTTGTCATTGATTATTTTTCAGTCTTGTTTTAATGTTCATAAATTCATTACTTCGGAACTATATGAGGAAATTGAGTCCTTTTTTTTTTTTTGTTCTATCTGAAAAATTTTACATGTACATATTTCTGAAAGTACAATAAATAAACAAGAAATTTGAACTAAATCAATGATTCACTCCATGACTATGAAAATGGAGCAATTCCGAAATATGGTATACCATAACTTATGACCTTATAAAGCTATAGAAATGAACTGTCAGACCTTCAGAACAAAGTGCGTAATTGCCACAAATACCAAAAAATAGAAGCAATGTATTTAGGAAACCGGGATTAGTAATACATTATAAGACTCTTCTAATGTTTATAAAAACTAGTGGATTGCCGAAGAAAACCGTAAACACATTGTGATACCATTGCAATCGATTTTTTTAAGCTTCCTGAAAGGTCAAGCGACAAAGGCGACAGATACTCATTCACATCATAACCAACGTTGGGTTAAATTACCAACAGACACAATGATAAATTTATATCAATGAAATATGTTTAAACTGTAAATACAAAAGAGTGGCTGGTAGAGTAACCAAAGGCAATAAATACACATTATCACCACAAGCAATGCAGGATTAGATTCCCGACAGAGATATTAGTATCATATTTATCAATGACATTTTTAAACTGTAAAAACAGAAAATATCGAAGTGAAAAGACTGGCATAGTAGACAAGTAGATACTCATTCTCATTACATTGCAAACAGGTTAAATTCCTGTCAGACACACAAATTTCATATATAATGCCAAGTTTTTAAACTGTAAAAACGGAAGAATTTCAAAGCTGAAAACATAGGAGTAATGGTTTAAATAATGAAAGAGTGAGGAAGATAAAATAAAGTCCCTTTGCCTGAGCAACGTAAAAATTAATCTTTCTTGATCGACGACAGGATCGGATCATGTTAGAACCAAAAGCAAGGGTGACAGGACTAGCAACCAACACTCTGCTAACGGCTTGAAACAAATTCAGAAATAGCAGGGAAACCATAGCTCCGTTAAGTATAATCTTCTGGAGAGCTCTAGGAGTGTGTGTTTAGAGGCTAGATAGAAAACGATGCTAGTCCAACTGAAAGGGTGAAAACCCTACAGGAGAGTTTATAAAACTCAAGAACTAACATTGAAACCATCGAGCCGTAAAACAAGAACTTTAAGAGAGCTCTGGGAAAGGGACTTTTAAGAGCAGGCGGAGAAAAATGCTGGTTCCACTGACAGGATAAAAACCCTTCCTAGGAGAAGAAGGATATATATATATATATATATATATATATATATATATATATATATATATATATATATATATATATATATATATATATATATATATATATATATATAATATAATATATATATATATATATATATATATATATATATATATATATATATAATGGATTTCTGAATTGGAACAAAGTGACAATATGACAACGAAACTGTGCAGATAGCAAAGAATGAAAATAGCAATTTTATAGATGTAGTAAACCCTTCAAAAATCCACACTTTCACGAAACAGTTTCTCGTATGTAGAGACTCATTGGCAAAGTCTATCATTTAAAACAATAATAATTTGGAGTGATGTGACCAGCATAGCTTTTGTTGCGAATCTGCCTTCAAAAATGGCAAAAGGACATATCTTCTCATTCAAGAATTAAAGAACTTTATAAAAAGCATGAATCAGCCACTACGAAAATGTAAAAACTGAAAACTAAAAATTAACAATAACTTTATCACGTTGTGTTTGCAATCTCAGATAATCATCTCTCTCCTTTGCCTAAATTTAATGTAAAAGCGTCATTACGAAAATGTAAAAACTGAAAACCATTTGGCAGACATACTTTATTCCTAAAGTATGTTTCTAAGGAAAATGTTTTACTACTTATGTTAAAAAATTTTGATTTCAGGAAAATAAACATTAAAAACTCAAAACTATCTGAAATTTAAAAGTCTATACATATTAAATGAAAATAGACAATTATCTTACGTAGTTATTGTCAGTTCTGGTAGGTCCCAAATCTTGATAAACAGCAGGAAGCATACCAGCATTTTGAAGTAAAAACTGTGCGGGTTCAATATGTGAAAACCAGTTAATCGGTTCATTATACTGACCACCGTTTATCAAAATGGGTCCATTGTTCTGATCACCGTTTATCAGTTCAGAACCAGATAAATTTATTTCACGAGGTTCCAATACTCGTGCACAATGCTTACTTATATATCTACATAATTGTGCATAATTATTCCAAAATTTGTCAATAAAAAGATCAGTAGGATGCAGACCATCAAAAAATGCTTCAGACACATCAAGATGATCAGATTTCTTGGACAGAAAATTTCTCATAGAAGAATTAAATTTTTTTTTGAAACGACCCTTGCACACAACACGGTTGAGAATATTTTGACAAGAAATAAAGTTTCTAGTCCAACTGTAATCGCTTCTGAAGAGTTCACGCATTTTTGAGAAAACAATTCTCGAATTTTCAGCCATTATTTTCTTATTGAAAGTTGGACTGTTTTCCAAGAATGAAACGCGATCGGGAGCATATTTCTTTACTCTTGAAACATTGTACGTAAACATATCTTGAACTGAAGGCATCACAACAAAAACTTTCATTTGGGGATTGACAGATTTACAGAAATCTACAAATGACTCCAATTGTTCAGCAACTGAATCCAATGAAAATGTTGGATTCAGAACTACAATTCTTGGTTCATATTCGTTTTCAAGCAAGGATACATAATTCCAAGCTTCAAAGGTAAGTCCAAACAGAACCACCACCTCATGGTGAGGTTTCACAATAGCTTTCGCATTATTAATAATAGTGGTTAAGTTTTCATCAGGCCAGCTCTGAACCTCTACTTCAACTCCATGACTTCTGCCAATTTCTAGTTTATCACCAATGACACCAGCTATAGAATTTCCAGCTACAAGAACATTCTGATAAAAAGATAAAGATATATATATATATATATATATATATATATATTATATATATATATATATATATATATATAATATATATATATATATATATATTATATATATATATATATATATATAATTTTTTGAGTTTGTACAAAGGTCCTTACGGCACACTAAGAATGCGGCCTTACTGGAACAAGAAATGTAACAGTGAAGACTTCTAGACTAAACGCAGTTCCAAATCAAGGTAAGGAATGAATATTAATCTTATGAGTGAGATTAAGGTCCCTTAAAAACGCAAATGGAGCAGATATATTAAAACATGGGGGGGGGGGGCAGAGAAAAGTCAGAGCAATGCATTCAACAAACTGGCAAGCAGCGGGAGGGTCCCTCAACATGTATTGGCCATGAGTGAGGGCCGAATGGCCGATGCGTAAGCGCGCTACCACCACCTCCTTGCGACGGGCAAGGTGAAAAGAAGGCCAAATCCCTCACCACAGGTTTGAAAAGAAGCAGCTTCACACCCCTACTGTCAGTTTTCCAGCCCTCCTGCCAACAGAACCTTAATCCCCTGAGGAGGTGAGGAAGGAAGTTAGTCGAAGGAAGAAGATTCTGTTGTAAGGCAGATGGAAGAAATACAAAAAGAGGTGTCGAGTCATGGGGCTAACTTAGCTAAACTATCATCCTTTTCGTTGGGGGATGCCAACATGTGATGGGATTCAATAAAAAGTGAGTTGTTTTCTATTTTTTCATAAAGCAAGTAAATGAATAAACAAACCTAACGGGTGTTTAGTCATAACCATTGTTAAGGCCTGGAGGGCGATGTGGGAATCGGAATAGATTAAAAATTTAAATTCTGGAAATTCCTTTATAAAAACAGAAGCGTGAAAGGAAGTGTACGATACAATTTGATCAGAAAAAAACCGATGCACTCACCCCTCTCTCTGTTCTGGAGTCGTCGGTGTAAACAGGTATAGAGGGCAAGTGGGCAGAAGAATGGCAGAGAAAAGAAGACCACAGTGAGGCTGGATGAGTGTGGGTCTTATGGAATTGTGACAGTGCAAAGCAGAACTTTGGTGAAGAAAGTTTCCAGACAGCATCTTCAATACTGTAAGTGTAGGAAAGGACCTCCTGTAGGGAAATGTTTAAATGTAAGAACAGTGTGCACAGTCGTGGCAAACGGTCAATAAATATGGTAGAAGGTTACCTCGAAGATGTTTGAAGGAGGACAAAATAAATGCACATTAGGTTTTCATTTCATAGGGACTATGGCATAATGTTAGATTCCGCTTCAAGGCTTACTTTGAGGAACAAAATGCACCTGTTTCAATACGGAGACCCTCATTCTGGATTGGATTGAGGAGACGAAGTAAATTGGAGGTCTACCCATACACAGCACAGCCATGGTCCAGTTTCGACCAAACAGTTGAGATGTGTAAACGAGATTATTTTTTTATCGGCACCCCACGTTGTTGAGGTGAGGTGGTGAAGTCCACAAAGAACGATGACCAGTTGCCTTGAGGCAATGAATGTGTGCAAGATAAGCGAGGTAGTCTTAAAAAAAAATCTGACCGATTACTTCACCCTGAATCGCAAGCTATATAGAGTGAGACAAGGAGGAAGATCCTACATTCCCGTTCTACCTCTTTTCCGAAATAGGAAGGTGCTGGTCTTAGATGGAGAGAGACGGAAACCAAGTTAGTTGCTCCACGCAGTCATGTTATGTATGGCAGATTGAAGCTGTCTTTCCCTGCACAGGAGTTTGGCACCCACGACATAAGGATTAGGTCGTAAACGTAAGGAGAACAGTTGACAGATGGAGGAATTGTGGAGACTATATCGTTAAACCAACTGCGAAGGCCACTAAAAACGCTGCCCTACGGTTTTCCCTCATCCAGGAGAATGCTTTACGAATATTATAGTCCAAGCGAATAACGGTGCCTACGGAAAAGTCGGAAAAGGCATAAACTCTCTTGGGTAGGTTGAAGGCGTGGAAACCATTTTCTCCATCAATTTGCATGTATGGCAAGTAAGAGAAATGGGCCTCAGATTATCGGCATTGCAATGGTTTTTCAAAGTCTGGGGGGGGAGAGACAATGTATGCGGTTGACCAAGCTGGAGGAAAGGAACTCTCCACCCAGATGCGGTTATACAAGCACAGTAGGTAAGCCTGAGCTGAAGGGCTGCTGTGGCAGATCATTTCAAAAGAGAAGCAAACAGGTCCAAGGGCACCGACCTTGCAAGCAGACAGTGCTGCTTTGAATTCAGATAGTGTAAACGAGTGATCGTAGGGAAGGTTCACTCACGGCACAGTCGAGAAGTTTGGTGGTAGTGAGCTCCCGTGAAGCGGAAGGCACTAGAGCTGCTGGCAAAGCTGTAATCATGAGCATTGGTTACAGGACTTTTTGCTGAAATTGTATCAGTGAGTTGGACCAAACTAAAGAACTGGGGTGGAGGAGTCATTGTGGCTCCTGGAAATTTTCCGAACTACTTTCCAAATTGAAGACATGGAGTAGAGGAGATGACAGTAGAAGCATATAAACAAAAATATTGCTTAATGGTCCGTTGATTTAAACGACGAGATCTGGTAGCCGCCGCCGCCTTAAAGAGTATCAAATTGGCAGAGGTAAGAGCTCGTTTGTATAATTTATAAAACCTCTTCTTTTTCCGATTGGTATGTGCGCACTCATGGGATCATAAAGGAGCTTCAGGCCTCTTACTGGCCTTGGATCGTGGGATGGTTTTCGCCGCAAAGAGAAGAACGTTTGACTAGAAATCAAATGCCTCCATTATGGGAGGGATGGAAACACCGTGAAAGCGGTGAAATTAAGAACGATGTCCAATCCGCCAGATCATACCTCTAACCAGAATGTGGTTCTTCTGTTGGGCTTGGTGTTAGGCGACGTATGATGATGGAGTAATGGTCACTACCATAAAGGTCGTCAAGGCGAGACAAAGAAAACAGATCAAGAATGGAGTGAGAACAGGAGATATCATTGCAAGAAGACATACGTGTCAAAACGTTCGTGAGTAGGAACTCCAGAGTTGAGGCAGCCTAGGGAGAATTGGTCTAAAAGCTCCACGAGAGAGCTGGCTCCTGGCGAGAAAAGAGTCCTCACCCCACAGAGGAAGATGAAAGTTAAAATCACCGAGTAGCACAAGAGGTGGTGGAAGTTGCCGAAGTCGTTCAAGATCCGATATGGTATATGTACAACTTGGAGCGAGGCAAATGGAGAAGACACTAAGTTTCTGGGGCAGATGAATTGCAACAGCATGGAGGTGTATTTGAAGTTGGATTGGTGAGTGTGGGATATTCTTGTCAATGCAGATGGCTACACCATCCCTAACAGAAAGTCCGCTATGTGAGGACTTCAGGGGAATGTCATATGCAGGAGAATAAAAGGAGCGCCCACAAAGCTGGAGTTCCTGCAGGCAGATACATCGCGGTTTGTAAAGGTTTATTATAAGTCGAGTCAATTCTTCAAAAGTGGGATAGTAACCTCCACAGTTCCATTGAAGGAAGAGTGCCATAGGAAAAATTCAAGGAGGTAAGCGACTGGATTATATAGTCTCTATGCAGCTGTAGTAGTCACATTGAGAAACCTCGGAAAGAGAATGTTTGCAAGGGTCTCGAGATCATTCGCGAGTGGAACTATAAATTCCGGAGGCAAAGGGAAGTCATAAAGGATAGAAACGTGTAGATTAACTTCTGGTGGAGGGGTCATTGTCTGCTGTATCAGAAAAGGGGCCATCACCGAAGATGTGAGCAAGGTTGTTTTTCACCTCATCTCCTCCATCGGCAGGAAGAGCCGCACTAAGTGGTACCATAGAGGTTAAAAGGACTGACGTGGGATCTGACTCTACGAACGTTGGTAAGGCATGCCCTGAAAGCTGCTTCCCATCTGAAGGTGAAGCTACCTCTGTACAGGGAGTGAAGTGAAAGATCGTGAATGCCTCTTAGGAGCTTTTAGTCGATGTGGGGAAGATCAACATCAATAGGATCCAAGGGACTAGAATCCATGTGATCCTCAAGGAGTTGGAAACCTCCGAAAACTCAAACAAGTGGAGTAACAACCAATGCGGACAGATAGGCCCGGGTCCGACAGGTGGTCAGAAGGGAAGTCGTAGTTGTTTCAGCCTTGGTGATCTGCGGCATGGTGGCACTCACAGCAGGGTTAACAAAGAGGAATGTGAATATACGTCGGGCCCATTTAGATTGGGTACGAATGGTGAGGTCATCCGATTCGATGGTGTTAATGCATAAGATATAATGTAAAATATATTATGTCCCAACCTACCCTTCGCAGGCCGACATGTACCTCATAGTGAATCACTACCTGTTCCGTTTCAACTCTCGTTACTAGAGACAGAGCATGAGTCACACAAATGAACAAATTTCAGCTGAAAGTAGTGATGGAAATAATGATTATACTTGCGAGGAAGATGATAGCTCCAACATTCAACTAGAATGAGCTGAATTTATTGAGTGATTTGTATTTGTCAAAAGACAAAGCTGAACTTCTTGGCTCATGGTTGAAAAGGAAACGTATGTTATCACCAGGAACATTTGTATGGTAAGGACATTGGGAAAGAGAATTACTTGTATATTTTGTGGAAGATGACAGTGTACAGCAATAATGTTCATGGCATAATGACATATTTCAGAATAAATAATCATCGGTACTCAGAATTGAGACTGTTTATATATTCGAGCAAACGAAGCTTAAAATGTGTGTTACTTCATAATGGTAATGTACATCCATCAATTCCTGTAGCACACACTATACATTTAATAGAAATAAACAAAAATATTGCATTTATGGTGAAGAATGTCAAATATAATGATTAGGGATGGCTTGTGTGGAGATTTGAAGGTTATAGGCGTGGTACTAGGATTTCAAGCTGCATACACAAAATATCTGTTTTCTATGCTAATGAGATAGTCATGACAACAAAAAATCACTGGAAAAGGAAACAGTGGCCCTCAAGGAAAACTATTGCTTCTGGTACCAAGATGTACTCCACGAACCGCTTGTTGATCCCAAAAATGTATTATTCCTTTCACTTCATATTAAATTAGGCATTATGAAGTGATTCATAAATGACCTCGACAATGAGTGCTTGCTTACAGTACATGTGTCAGAAATTCCCCTCTATTAAAGCTAAAGTTAAGGATGTACTATTTGTTAGACCCCAAATCTGAAAGTTGATGTATACCCAAACCTTTGGTTCTAATAACAAAAATGCGAATTAGAGGAATGGAGTGCTATAGAAAGTTTTATTGAGATATTTCTCAGGAATACAGAAGCTGAGAATTACAAAACAATAGTAGAATATATGCTCAAAAAAATGAAAGCTCTTGGTTGCCACATGAATATTAAATTACATTTCTTGAACTCGCATTTAAGAGTATTTTCCTGGAAATCTTGAAGCCATTTCTGAGGAGCAAGGTGAAAGGTCCCATCAAGATATAAAAGATATGGAACAAAGGTATCAAGGCAGATGGAATGCAAGCATGATTGCTGAGTACTATTGGATGTTAGGAAGAGAAACAAGATCCCAAGCTGGTTCAAGTGTACACAGAACAACACAAACGAAAATTTCAGCCTTAACTGGGAAGTTCATTAATTTTGTAACCAATTTGTTGCATTTTTTAGAGAGAAATCACAATACATATTATATGTGTTGTAACCTATTGAAAAGATATATAGTATTTTGCTATAATCAATGTTCCAATCATATAAAATCCTAACTTTATTGCTGTCGTTAAACATCTTTCATGTTAAATACATTCGTGCGATTTGCGTCAAATCCTTACGTGATACGAGTAAATTAACATCTTTGAAATCAGCACAGAAAAATACCTATAGGAACACCAATTCTTTCAAAAACAAGAATTTTATTTTTTTGATATATATATATATATATATATATATATATATATATATATATATATATATATATATATATATATATATATATATATATATATATATATATATATATATATATATATATCTATATATATATATATATATATATATATATATATATATATATAAACTTTCTGAAACAAATTTATCAAATAATACTTACCCTATGTAAACTAAGGACTTCTCTGTTTGAGGATGAGCGTTTGTTCTGAGATCTAGAAAAGCCATCTCGTCTGTCCTGAACTCTTCCCTTTGCTGACAAACGATTACGAAGGTCACTTTCTTTGCTGTGTCTGTTTCTGTCTCTATCATTACTTTTTCTTCCAGATCGAGATTGCGATGTAGATTTTCCTCTACTAATTCTATCTCCTTTTTCTCTAGTAGAACTCCTTCCTCCTCGCTCTCTTGGAGAAATTTTTCTTTTGTCTTTGTCCCCTGAAGAGCTTGTTCCGCTTTTGTTTTTGGAGTCCTTTTCCTTCTTCTGAGAATCTCTTTTGCTTTCAGAGTCTTTATTTTTATCATCATTTTTGGAATTATCTGAAGTTTTATCTTCCTTTGATGATAAAGATTTTACTTGGACTTTTACAGGTCTACCAGGTTCCCCTTTTGCCTTAAAAAAATAAAATGAAATAATAATAATAATAATAATAAAAAAAACATCATAAAATATTAATTAAGGCCTTTACTCTTAACATTTAACTCTTACTTTCTCTACTTGAATCATTCGGCCATGAAGTTCAGTTTTATTAAGGTTCTTAATACACTTATCAGCGTCTTCAATTGTAGCCATTGTGACAAAGCCATAACATTTTGCTCCTGGTGTTCTGGCGTTGGTAACAATTTTTGCAGAGAGAACCTGTATTAATGTAATGACAAATAATAGTATTATATAATATTATAATTTTACACACATCTGAAGAAGAAATTCTTACCTTTCCATGTTTAGAGAACAGTGATTTCAAATCTTGGGCTCTTGTGTTTGAGGCCAACCCACTAACCCATAAATTACGACTGCTACTGGCTTCAGCATCAGGGTCTTCTTTTTCACCTTTAAATTAAAATTTTATCAAATATTTATATAGATATTAGATTTTATGACCGCATTTATAGCATTTAAATTTTTAAAAATACACAAATTTAAATGTTTTTACATACCTGATTTCTTTCCGTCACGGCTTCTTGAACTGCAAAATACAAAAAATTACACAATCAGAAAAATTAAGAATACAAAATATTTCAATTAGGGTTATATATATATATATATATATATATATATATATATATATATATATATATATATATATATATATATATATATATATATATATATATATATATATATATATATATATATATATATATATATATATATAAAAAAAAAAAAAAAACATGCATTTTAAAATTATCAATAACTCGATAATTATCCAACGTAGATAGATCAAAATTAGACAAAAGCATAATAGATGGTTTATTTATATTTCAGAAAATTTTACAAATTCAACCTTTATTTGTTGATTTTTGATGATTTTTTTTTTCAAGCTAAATAAAAAGCTTAATTTCAGAAATTTATATCCTTGAGATAATGCCCTTTACCGAAGATAAAATCCTTATTAAACATTATTGAATGGAGAAGTATGACAATGAAATTATTAAATGAATTCCCTCACAAAGGATGACTATAGGAGGTTTAGACACTCTGCTAAAGAAAATTAATGAAACAAAGCATTAAACGGGACGTCCGCTTCCTGCTTTTCCTTAAATGCTAGCAGTTTTCATCCCCTAGCAAACCAACCACTCGCCTCCATTCAAAAACCTGGACATTCAATTTTACAGAAAAATCCTGGCATCTAAACACCCACTACCTTTTTCCTTTATGAACATATAACATGCTTACTTAAAAAAATTGTCATATCTGACTTACACTCACAACCAACACTTTCCAAATAAAAGAAGCGAATATCACCACCCAGTAACACAATCCTAATAACCTCCCTCCAGAAATTGAAATGACAAACTTTGCTCAGGGAATCATCCGGACCTCTAAGAATGCAAACGTATATTTAAGAGCCCCAAACCTATTCTGTTTAAGGTGTTCAATCCTCTCTCTCTCTCCCTCTCAAGGTTGTGGTGCTTCTTCCAGATGACACCATTAGGACTCAATCCAAAGACAGATACTTAAAGTCACCAGTGTCCAATGTTTTGGATTCCTGGTTCATATTCATTTCTTATGGAAGATGCCAGGACACACAGAATATATATATATATATATATATATATATATATATATATATATATATATATATATATATATATATATATATATATATATATATATATATATATATATATATATATATATATATATATATCACAAAAGAAACCAACCTCTTGGAATGATCTTCCTCACTTCCATCTGCATTTTTTCCAGGTGAATTAGTTGAATTTCCTGTTCCATCTTTATCTGCTTGAAGCAAAGATATTAAATGAAAAAATTTTTAAATACTAAAATTATTTTTAATTTTTAACTTTATTACAAGGAATCTTGCAATCCAATTTCTCAAAACATTACTATTCAAGGTTCAAGTAGACAAAAATATTAAAAAATTTTTACATAGTGATACTAATGTCATTTTAAATTTGTAAATGTACTTTCTTCAGACCTTACATGTACTTAGTAAAACGTTAAAACAATTGAGGGCAAATGGATAGCGATCAAGTAAAAACATTTAGAATTTTAATGATCAGTGTTGTCTTCACATATATTTAGAAACGTTAAAAAAAAATTTTTTTTAAAATTTTAAGTACAAATAGTTGTAGTTATAAATCTGAAAGAAATATAGTGCCTAACATTGTAGTTCTGAGCTTCTGGCAAAGTATCAAAGCAAACACTAAGAAAGTGAGTATAATTATAATAATCACACAACATGCACCTCAGTCAATTAACCAATACATCCCTTTGTTTAAAAAAAAAAAAAGGTGTATAGCTACATATCCATTTATTAACTGCTAAAACCCCATAACAATCAGACATATAAACACAGGCAATACAAAAGAAGTATAGTTAATTACCTTTGTCATCAGCATTTGATGATTCCTCCTGCAATGGATCAAATAATTATAAAAATAATACAAAACAAAATTAAATAATAGATATATAAAAAACTTGAAAATGTATGTAAGCACCATACAATATAGTAAATTAATATTTTAGTATTATTTATCTATTTAAATATAAATTTTGATAAAATATCTGCACTTATAAATACAAGCATAATTATATAATTACCTAATTGCATTATAATTTAAAATAAAAATGTTTTACTTATACTGAGAAAAAATTTAAAAAACACGTTTAATTAGGAGGATTTTCCCCCTCCCTACCAAATGTCATTTTGACTATTCAATTTACCATATCCGTGCGGTCGTTTTCCTCATAATCGAGCATCTTGTCATCGTCTTCAAGCATAAGATCAATTGAGTATTCTTCCATATGTCGAGCGTATTCTTCTTCTTTAGAAAGCGCCACATCCATCTCATCATCATTTTGTTGTGCATTATCCTCCACTTCTTCCCCCTCCATCATCAATTCTTCTTCAAGGTCTTGAAGCTCGTCCCTTTCTTCCTCCTTCTCATCCTCTTCATGCGCTGTAGTTTCTGTATTTAGTTCCTCATCAACGGAGTTCTTTTCATTACTTACACTCTCCTCCACGGAGTTCTTTTTCTCCTCCTCTTCGACATCACTCTGAGAGTTTGTTCTCTGAGGAGATGCAGAAGTCTCTTGCCCTGTTGTTGTTAAAGATTTCTTGTTATCAGTGTTTTCAGAGATTCCTTCTTGCACTGGTTCTGAATGAGTAATAATTAAAGCATTCATTCTAATTAATAATTAGATAATAAAACAGACAATAAGATCTAAACCAGAAAATTTCCAACTCAAAAAAATAAAGACAAAAATTAAGTTTTAACTCCAAGAGTTGGTCTGAAAGTGAGTAATTTTCTTCTTAAAGATGTTAAATGAGTACAGAGAGACTAATTCCTGGATGAACAACCTGAGGTTACCCTTTTCATAAATGTTCTCATTTTACAAGTGATAAAAAGAGCTCTGCCAAGTACAACCGTTTTTTATTTAAGAAGCAACCCTGATTTTTTTAAAGACGCGAGTCAATACTATGGATAAATATTGAATTTTTAAAATAGCCACCAAATATCCGTTACACTCAGGCAAAAATCGTGTTGAAACTGATTATATTTGCCATTTGCATTGTTAATAGTCATTAAGGTGTGATATATCATTATCATAATAAAAATTGAATAGAGGAAAGCTTTCTTTATATATATATATATATATATATATATATATATATATATATATATATATATATATATATATATATATATATATATATATATATATATATATATATATATATATATATATATATATATATATATATATTCAATGAAATTTCATGTTCAGTTTGGTTACCGAATGAAAAATAAAGGTGAATCATATTAAGATTTATTAAAGGCTTATTTATTTATATACATCACACACATTGCAAATCTGATGATTTTATTTCAAATGGGGAAATTTTTAAAAAAAGATATATTTGATTTGCCAAACAAAAAAAAATTTTTTTTTGTCAACAGACTATCCTTTTTATATACATTTCTCCTTCACGAGCATTCCTTCCATAATTTTACAAAGCAGTACTCACTACTTATCTACTTTGAATGGTATTAAGTTTCCAGAACACATGACAAGTTACTTTCTCCGAAATAAGTTAGCTTTTCATTTGTACCGTTTTATTTCATCTTTAATCGCTTTTAACTTTCAAATCAACAACGAAATTGTACAATTCCTCTCAAAAGTTTTTTAATAAAAAAATATATGGCAGAGCATCAACAGACATCAAAAGATTGATGCATACTTCCAAATTGGCTGGAAACAGATAAATGTGAAGTTCAAACCAAACTACTCAAATCATAATTTGAGTCAATTTTCTTCAAAATACACTTTAGAGTTGTGGAAATTTTACAATTTTAATTCAGATTATGAAACTATTAAGAAAAAATTTTCCACTTTGAAAATTCATTACTTTTTTTTTTTTTAAATATTCAACCACTCTTCATTATAACCCATCTACTCTACGATTCAATTATGAAGCTTCAACCTTTATACCTATATAAAGTCAAGTACAAATTAATCATTACAAATGTAGTCAACTGAGAAACATAGACGATATTTTTTATAAAGAAAAGAAAGTGGTATAGGAAAATTGGTTAATATATATATATATATATATATATATATATATATATATATATATATATATATATATATATATATATATATATATATAATATATAATATATATATATATATATATATATATATATATATCAAAATAAAATTTTATTTTCTAACTACATACCTTTTCATCAACTTGAGAAGTATTATTGGAAGGAAGATGCTCATTTGAATCCTGGTCATCTTTAATGGCTCCCTGAATTATATATATATATATATATATATATATATATATATATATATATATATATATATATATATATATATATATATATATATATATATATATATATATATATATATATATATACACAATCTTTATTTTAATTTTCAATTTTCTTAAAAATGGTACATGATAACTCATTTCTAAGATCAAATTCGTTTTTATCATACCAAAATTAACTAGAAACAATTTCATATATATGGCAAAATCTTTGTTGAGTATTCTAATAATAATAATAATAATAATAATATAATAATAATAATACCAACAACAACTTACTATTCAAGTTATCACTTTTGGAAAAACTAAGTTCAAATACTTCAGGATCTTCTCCTTCATTCTGAATAGCCTGAAATAAATACAAACCAGTATATATATATATATATATATATATATATATATATATATATATATATATATATATATATATATATATATATATATATATATATATATATATATATATATATATATATATATATATATATATATATACCGCACAGCATTTATTAGAACACTTTATAAGATCCATTTGATTTACTAATAAAACCTTACATCACCACATCTTTGTGTCAATGGTTACATTTAAAACAAAATGCTTACCTTTTTAAGTCTATCAACTAAAACTGCTTTCACTCCCGATTTGTCCAACCCTCTTTTGTCTAGTTGAGCTCTAAGATCAACCACTCTTAGGTCTTCAATTTTCTTCATTTTAGTAGCTATGTATATTTATAATTGTAAAAATATTATTAAACTAAGAATTTTGATTATGAAAAATAACCTGCAAAAAGATTTAAATATTTACCAAATTATTTCAATTAGTATATTTCAGGGTTCAGTACAGGAATAAAAACTAGGGATACACAAAAATGAATTTAACCTTGCAGATACCAGATCAACTAGGTGATGTACTAATACTAGTTAGGAGCTTTGGGAATAAGAAAGAAGTTATTTGGGAACATGGTAAAAGAGGTAAATGAATTTGAATGTACTTTTAACAATCTGACCCTTTCAGCCATTATTTGATAAATGAGGTAAACTTGTATAAAGGGTATTTGACCTTTCACTGGGAAAACAAGGATCTATATGTAATTGATTTCAATACCTAATCTCCTTCAAAATCTTGTGAATCCACACACTTAGTCTAATGATTCCTGCATTGATGAGTCTTCATGTGGAAAAGATTGTAGCAGCTGTGCCATCACATTTTAAATGCTTGTTTGCTTCTCAAAACATGATCCTTTTGGAGTAATCTTCATTTTCAGGAACAACCAGAATCACAGGGAGCCATGTTAGCCTTATCTTCCAACAGCTTAATTCCTGTTTTGCCTTTGCTAAAGCTTAACTTTCACTCAAAACTATGCCTCTAATCCCACCTTAGATGATTCCAGAGTTATTCCTCTTCCTCTAACCCATTTATGCTTAATATTCATTATCATTTCTTCTAAAGATGTTATTTCTGTCTACTCTGAGCTTAACACTGTGGAGGCATTCAGTCCTGTTAGTATACCTACTGTGGTTCTCAAAACTCATGCTTTTGAGTTTGCACCCAGCCTTGGTGAACTATATTGTATCTCTCTTTTTACTTTGAACTTCCTTTCCCACTGGAAATTAGAACTCAATCAACCTGTGCTAAAAAAAAAAAAAAAAAAGGGGCAGAGGGTGACTCCTCTCAATCCACTAATTATTGTCCAATTTCTTTAACTTCCATTCTTTCTAAAGTTAGTGAATATATAAGAAGATTTGGAAACTTCTCAATTCTTCTATATGATCATCAGTATGGTTTTTGTGAGGAATACTCTACTAGTATTCTTCTCTCCCTTTTCTATGACTCTTAGTCCTCTGCTCTTCTGTATTTCAGTGAATCTTGTTCTCTGGCACTAGACCTAGTACTGAAAGCCTTCAATTGAGTCTGGCATAAAAATTTGATTTTTAAACTTCACTCCTTCAGTACCTATTCTTCTCTCTGATTTCTTTTTTGTCATTTTATAGCAACTGTTGAAGGACACCATTCATCCTTTACATCTATTAATAATGGTTTACCTCAGGGATCTTTCCTATCACCAACTTTCTACTATTCATTAATGACCTTCTTTCTTATTACTTAATCACTATCCACTCCTTTGACAATGAATCATCTTCATTACTTCTTTCAGTTTTAAAACTGACATACTGAGAAGGTAGCCTAATAGCAACTAGTCTCTGATCTTTCTCAGGTTTCTAACTAGGGCAGAGAAAACATAGTTGTTTTCAATGCTTCAAAAACTTAATTTTTCATCTTTCTACTCAACTATAACATCTTCAAAAATTTTCTTGGTGTTACTTTTCCTCATGATCTTTCTTACAAGGATTGCTTTACTTCTCTCTCTCTAAACAAGCTTCTAAGAAGTTGGGTATTCTGAAGTACTTATAATACATATGCAGACAAATGTTGGCTGTGCACTACCATAAATACTTTAATTTTTTTATTAATAGTAATTGCAGCATTCACAGTAGTGGATTTTTTCTTTTTTTTTTACGAGACCAGGTTGCTGAAACTAACATATATACATGTTGAGAGTTTGACTGGAACTACGCACAGGGATACTACAAGTTTGCAACATGAACATAGGTATGGAAACTGCAAAACTAAATTTACAACTAATTCGGAGGAAATAAAATACAAAAAAAAAGTGTATATATATATACTTAATGAATATTGGTTGTTTGGTAGGCTAGGCCTTTTTATTGGCTATTAGGCGCAATTAACCAAAGTATTTTTTTTTTTAAGGATAGGTCTATTTGCTAGCCATTAGGAATATTTTTACCCTTTAAGTCCAGGTTACGTTAAGTCTAACTAGTTTATTAGATCTGACAAACTAGTTAGACAACCTAACCTGGACTTAAAAGGATCAAACTACATCAACAGGCAGAAAATAGACCTAACCTAACCAATAACTACTATTCGTTTAAACCTAAGGGCCAACAAAAAGGCCTAATCTACCAAAAAACAGTGTTTGATAAGTGTGTGTATATATATATATATATATATATATATAGTAAAGGTTAACGAGTTGTCTGACCTTCAATATATGGAAATATCGATATATCAATACAAATTTTTTTATATTTGTATTGTTTAGCTTTCATTTCATTTATGCCAATTAATTTTATTATTATTCCTAATTATTATTATTATTTAGTTTTCTAGCGTACTTAGTTCGACTTATAACCTGAATGACTGATGTTGCCATTTGACACAGGCCAAACCGATAGATGGATCTTTGCCAAGGGATACAGGCCTTCTGCCATTTATACCATATATATATTTTTTTTTTTTACAGAAACGCCACCACTCATGGGCAGAGCCCTTTTCAAGGAGGGGGCATACACAAAGTGAAGAAAAACTCACTCAAACACACACCTAGCGCACATCTCTCAGGTGGGCACAGACTGAAGCCTTGAAGAGTGGAAGATTAACTACAGTAGAAAAAATAGATGAAGGTAGAGAGTTCCACAGAACAGAGGTGGCTGGAAAGGAGGAGGCACCACAACGGGCTAGCCTGGGGTTTCCTACATCAACACAAAATTCGTGTGAAAGCAGGGCACCCCTTGTGCAACGAGGGTGATGCAACGGTGGAGGAATGCGGGAAGACAATTCCCTTGAGCACCTATATCTTTGATATACTTCTTAAAATGAAGAAGTACAATCTGCACTACACAGGGAAATTACTAAAATTATCGGAAATTTCAAAATATTGATATATAAGGTCAGAAAATTTGTTAACATAGGCATAAATATATATATAACTTACATTTTACAGGAAATGCTTGGCATATACCTCAAGAATAGATTCAAACATTCCAAACTGCAAACTTATCAGAAAAAGATGAACCAATCAATAACTGAAGTCTTGCTAATACCAACACAATTTGACACTTGCTTTAACGTTAAATTTTGCACAAAAAAATACATGATATATATTGCATCTTCATAAGACAAATGCATATCCAAAAAACAATAGATTTTCCAGAGAAATACTCATCTTAAACTCACAATGTTTTTTGTTGCTATATAAAAAAAATTATTTCTTTTTGATATATCACATTTTTGTTTACAATTATCACATTCTTTTTCAGTAACTACTAATTGAAAATATTGCAAAAAGCATGAAAATACCAATCTGTAGAACAAATTTCACCTATATCCTTAAAATTCTTCTTAATATAAAAAAGTATAGACTGTCACTATACAAGGGAAATTATTACTAAAACTATCAAAATTTCAAAATATTAATAAAAATTGAAATTTCAAAATATTCATAAAAAAAATATTGATATATAAGGTCAAACAATTTCTTAACCTAAGCTTATATATACTGGATGTATATATATATTATATATATATATATATATATATATATATATATATATATATATAATATATATATATATATATATATATATATATATATATATATGCATATTTGCATAAATTCAAAATATATTAAAATAGCATTAACAGTAGATTTTTTTCTTGAGACCAAGTTGCTGAAACTAACATACCTACGCCTTGTGAGTTCAACTAAAACTATACATAGGGGTTTGAAAATTAACAACTATTACAACAAGGTTCTGGGGTCATTGTCGTTAAAAAATTTTTTTATAAAATTTTTACACCCATTATATATATATATATATATATATATATATATATATATATATATATATATATATATATATATATATATATATATATAATATATTACACACTCAGCAAACATTGGTTTTTTGGTAGATTAGGCCTTATTATTGGCTGGTAGGAGTAGTAAACGAAGTGTTTTTGGTTATGATAAGTCTATTTGCTGGCTGTTAGGCAAAGTTTTACCCTTTAAGTCCAAGTTAAGTTGTCAAAATAGTTTGCTAGATCTAACTAGTTCAACTTAACCTAACCTGAACTTAAAGGGTAAAACTACGCTTATTGGCCAGCAAATAGACCGAACAAAAAACCAGTTCAACAAAAAACCAGTTTGTTAACTATGCCTAACAGCCAACAAAAAGGTCTAACCTACCAAAGAACCAGTATACACTAAGTGGTTAATATATATATATATATATATATATATTTTTTTACCTAATAATTTTTTTCCAAAACAGCTAAAAACTTTTTTTTTTTTTTTTGCAATTTCCATACCTACACTCATGTTACAAACTCGTAGTGTCCAGTTGAACTCGCAACGCGTAGATATGCTGTTAGTTTCAGCAACCTGGTCTTATACGAAAAAATTCACAATTACCAAATTTAGTTGTGCATTTTTAGAGACAGCATTTGCCGGGGTTGGCCTAGTTGCTGGCCTGTATGCGTAGGGTTGTTCATGTCCAGGTTTAGTTGAACGTTTGTTACTCTATAAAGTTCATGTTAGGTTAAATACTTTTGTTATATCTAACAAACCTCAATAAAATAGCTATTCTTTAATATAAATTTCACTTAGTTTATATTTTGAATAGCAATGCCAGTGAAGAGAAAAACCTACATGGTATTCATGCAGTTTATTTTGACCAGTAAACTAGCATTTAGTTGTTATTTACCATATGAACTGAAAATGTAATTTATTTTGAAGAGACACTAAAATACAATGCAGAAAAATTAAATTCAATAGTGTAAACATATTTCAAGTTTTAAAAAACAATCTGTAAAATGATAAAATTAGGCCGCCCTCACCTAACGAGCCTACACCTCTAGCCTCAAAGCGATATAGGAGGATCATGGATGACGAAAGAGTATCGACAAAGATATTGATATTAATATTTTTATTCGATAGTATCGAAAAAATATCGATTATATTTTTCCCGCCGATATATTGATATTTTATCCTCAGTATCGAATCATATTTTTTTTTTTATAAATTTTGAACAGTTTTCTTTATAAAAAATAAAGTTAAAGCTATTTTTTTTTCTTTTTATATATTATAAAATATATATTTATATAAAATTTATATTTTTTTATTTTAATTTTTGGCCATTGAAATTACACAGTAATATATATTTTTTAAAAATAAAATTTAATTTATAAATCTAATTTTGAATCAAATATAATTATTTTTGAATCTATCTATGATTTGAATTAAAAAATAATTTTAGTCACAAATTTTTGGCTACCTGGTCTCTTGTGACATTTTTTTGGAAGAGGTTAATTACATCACCCAACTTAATTTTTTTATTTTTATTTTTATTTATTTTTTATTATTATTTTTGATGATCATTTGAATAATAAACAAAAAAGAAATAAAAAACAAGTTGGTTAATGTCATCAACCTCTACCAAAAAATTTTATGCTTTAGCAAGCATAAAGTAAGGTGTGGTTTTTCTGCACCAAAATTTTACATATTTGGAGTTAAAACCCTGTCTTAAGCTCTGCTATAAATTTGGCATTTTTATGCAAATTATAATTGAAAAATCTACAGTTTAGTTACAGTGGCCATTGATGTTAAAAAGTAGATAATATTTCTTATAAATTTTTTATTCCTTTAAGTTTAAAAGATTAATTCCAAAATCATAGGATATCATCTGGAACAATAAGCTAAATATCATATTGAAGAGGAATAGTAACAAAAGACGGGATCTGCATACTTCCAACAAAAGGGTGAGTGATATTTTAAACTTGTTTAGCTGAAAAGCAAGTGTAAAATGCCCTTTTTTTTATTCCTAGAAAATATTTTGTGCATTAGAGAGGAACCCCAAATTATATATAATATTTAGTTTCTACAATTTAAAAATATATTCTAAAATTAGATTTTTTTAAAATCAAAATTTGTTTTATGAGCCAGAGCAAAATATTAAAATCTACAATATTTATTTCAGACCTGGCTCAACCATACTTATTACAGAAAAGGAAAAATCTCAGCAATAGAAGAAGATACTCCCAAATTAAACCAAAGTTTTTATATTATTATTATTATTATTATTTACTTTTGATACTGCATAAATTTCCCACTTTATCATAAAGTCTTTTTTTCTATATTTTTTTTTAGAGTAAAATAGTAAAAAATTTGTTGAGTATCAAATCCTTCTATTTTTCTTCTTAAAATAAATTAGCAGTTTTATGCTTCAAATTCAGCTTCTATTTAAAAAATTTCTCTCTTATATATTTGTTTTTTTCCCATAAATTTTCTGCTTATAAAATAGCTCTAAGAGGAGACAGTTATTGCTTTCCCTGGGAATTGGAGGAATAGAGAAATATTACGTATATATATATATATATATATATATATATATATATATATATATATATATATATATATATATATATATATATATATATATATATATATATATATATATATATATATATATATATTAGTTTATTTATTGTTTTCACTATCACCTTTCTCACTTTCGTGGGGTGGTGCCGGCCACAATTCCCTTACAAACACACCCATTCTTACCTTTCAACGCCTTTCACCACCGCCCTCCATCTCACTCTGTACTCTGCAAGTCTTCTACCCTCTTCTAAGCTCAAATTCCTTCCACCTAAAATCTCTCTCACTCCATCTATACATCTCCACTTTGGCCTTTCCCTCCCACTCCCATCCAACTCGGACCTAAGTAACTTGCCCACCATTCTGTCTTCGTTCATTCTACACATATGTCCAAACCATTTAAGCACACCCTCTTCCACTCTCTCAACTACACACTTCTTCCATTTACGTATCTCCCTTATTCTTTCATTTCTAATCTTATCAATCCTTCTAAATTTTCATATCGCTCTCAAACCTTTCATCTCAAAGACATTCAAACTTTTACTCGCCAGAGCACTTATCATCCATGTTTCACACCCATACAATAAAGAAGGTAAACAAATACATTCAAATATTATTATCTTTATTTCTTTCGAAATTTTTCCCTTCTTCAATACTCTCTTTGGACTCCCAACATTTTCATTCCCTCTAGCACTCTATTCTTTATTTCTTTTTTTGTCCCACCCTCTCATCAACATTTCTAGATTTTTGAAGTCATCCACCTCCAAGTTTCTATCCCCCACTTCTACACCCCCATTCCTCCCTCCACATCTCCACCTCCGATCCTCATTACTTTACTCTTCGCTGCAATGACTTTCAATCTCATGTTTGCACATTTCCCCTCAAACTCTCTCACAAGTATTCTCAACTTTTCTCCAGATTCTGTAACTAACACCGCATCATCTGCAAAAAGTAAAACATTCACATCCCATTCACCCTCCATATTTCTCAACATAATACCCTTCCTTTCTCTAACTACACCATCCATCAATACATTAAATAACATGGCGCCATTACACATCCCTATCTCAATCCCACTCCTATGCTAAACCAATCAGATAGTTCCCTCTTGATCTACAATTCGCATATATATATATTATATATATATATATATATATATATATATATATATATATTATATATATATATATATATATATATATATATATATATATATATATATATATATATATATATAGTATATATATATTATATATACGTATTACGGTGGGATGTCTTCCAGTTGTAATTTCACAGTTCCCAACACCATTTACAAATAAAAACGACACCGACATCAGCGGAAGTGAATTTTCAATTAAAAATTGACCACTTTAAACTATTTGTTTTGCCCTAATAAACTCAAATTATCAAGAATCTCCTTTTATCTCTCCTTTTTTTTTCCTCCCTCTTCTTCTTCAAGAATAATTATTATTATTGATAACTATTATAATTATTTCTGGAAATATAAATAATAATAATTCTAGAATCTTCTTCCTTTTCTGCTCCTTCTAGAATATTCTACTACTACTTCTGATTGTTATAATTATTATTATCGTCATTATCATTATTAATATAATTGTTCTAGAATAATTATTATTGATTATTATTATTAATGAAATTATAATAATAATAATTCTTGAATTTTCTCCCTCTTCATCTCCTTTCTTCTTCTTCAACTACAACTACTATTACTATTACTACTACTACTATAAATCACCGAATTTAGTGATTTTGCCCATATATATATATATATATATATATATATATATATATATATATATATATATATATATATATATATATATATATATATATATATATATATATAATATATATATATATATATATATATATATATATATATATATATATATATATATATATATATATATATATATATATATATATACGATTTACAAGTAAATTAATACTTCATAAATTAGTCCACTTTTTGACTTTTCCACCCAATAACTTTTTTAAGCAATGCAACAAAACTGGGTAAATTTTACATTTACATATTTATAGGCTTGGGATATAAGGGAATTAGTTAAACATTCTTTTGATTCTATCTTTTAAAAACTATAAAATATTGGGTTGAGTTAACTTTTACCACTTAAATATTATACTCAGCAGCTTTTAAGTTGAAAATTTCTTGAAAGTTAACTTCCCATTCACTACAGTGGTTGCAAACATAATTATTTTATGTAACTATAAACTGGTTTTAGTCTCGCAATTCGGAAAAAAGGTAACAATACATTACAATAATTTTGTTTAAAATAAAAGTATTAAATGATACAACAAATCATTAGCTCAATATATTATATATACTATAATACAGTTTGACTCAATTTTCTTAAGTAAGACTAAAGGAATGTCACATATTAAAGTAAATCTAAGTAAAGAAACGTTAACATTAATATACTGTATATTTTTAATTATGGTATATTATTTGCAATAAAAAAATAACAATTTTTAATGAACATCTCCTTCTGGATGGCAATCTTAGTAATTACTCCCAAAGAAAAAAAAAAGAAGAAAAAAAAAAAATAAAACCTCTGCAAATACTTAGAAACTTAAAACAAAAATATTAAAAAAATGGTAAAATGCCCTTATATGTTACAACTTAACATTAATATGTACAATAAAATTTTAATAATTTCAAATTTTATACAGAAAATAGACTAATAATGTCCCAGTAGTAGTAATAATATAATATATTTATATATTATTATATATATATATATATATATATATATATATATATATATATATATATATATATATATATATATATATATATATATATATATATATATAATATATATATATATATATATATATATATATATATATATATATATATATATATATATATATATATATATATATATATATATATATATATATATATATATATATATATATATATATATATATATATATATATATACATACACACACACCATTTCAAGGAAAAGCCTTTTGGTATATGAAACAATTTAATACACATGACTCAGTTACAAACTTTCAGCTATATGAAAGTAATATTTGTACTTTTATGTACAAGAAAGAAAAATTAGTTCACTTGTAATCAAAATATTTAAAATGTTTTTATTTCCTAAAACCCATATTTCCATATCTATCACATTGTGACATACCAGACATTAAAGGGACTGGATTCATTGGAACTTGTCCTCCTCCCATATGATATGAATCTGCTCCTCTTAATATATCCATAACTGATGACGAATTTCTTCCTCCCATCCCACCAGAGTTTCCACCCCATCTCTCATTTGTAGACATGGAACTTGAAGGCCTCCAGCCTCCTTGACTATCAACACCTCGTCCACCCAAGGAGCCTGAAACACTTCCACCTCCACTCATCATCCCTCCATTACTAGATCCGTAACTTGGGCCATTTTTGGAAGAATGAGAAACGCTCCCAGTCCGCCATGTGTCCATTGGACCATTATTCATAGAGCTCCCATTGTAATGTCCATCTCTTGAAGACCTATCTCGCATAGATGCGGGTGGAGGGCCTCTGTGGTCTCGCCCTTCTCCTCGAATAGCTGGCCTATCAATAGGACGCCTTTCTTCTCTTTCTCGGCGTTCATCGTACTGAGGTCTTTCATTATGTCTTTCGTATCGTGAGTCTCTTTCATCGTTGTATCGCCCCCCTCCTCCTCCTCTCTCTGGAACACGATCATTGCCCCTCATTGAAGCACCTCGATCAGAACCTCCTCTTATGTCTGCTCCTCGATGCATTCCACGATCGTGACCACGGTCAGGGGCACCTCTTTCAGCTATTCTATCAGGAACTCTGGAAGGAGGGACTCTGTCTGGTCCTCTTTTGCGATCATCAAAATAGTCTCGCCTGTCTCGTTCGCTTGATGGTGCCGGTCGTTTAACACCTCTTCGAACTTCTTCGTATTTCATCTGTTGTTTTCTAAGTTCATCCCTTTCTCGTTCCAATTTCTCTCTCTCCAAACGTTGTTGTTCCCTTTCAAGTCTTAAAAGTTCTTGTTTCTGGCGTTCTACTTTTTCTCGCTCAATTCGTAATTTTTCTCTTTCTCTGAAATACAATATTTTATATATTATATATATATATATATATATATATATATATATATATATATATATAATATATATATATATATATATATATATATATATATATATATATATATATATATATATATATATATATGATTAAATAATATATTTCTACAGATAGATATTAATAGTTAACAGCAGAAGGAGAAGTTTTAGCAACAAAACATTCAATTAGAGGTTAAGGTTCAAGCAATGACGATTGCTTGAGCCTGTAGAGCTGTCGTTAGGTAACATTTACTCAAATATATGACTATAAAAAAAGTTTTCCTTTTTTTTTTTCTTCTTTTCTTTTCAAGAGGTATAAACTTATTATAGTAAATTAAAGAGGAAAGAACTCACGGTTTCAAATATTATTAATGATCATATAAATTAATATGCTTTTTTATAATAATAAAATTAAAAGGAAATCTGCTAATTCGAATGAAAAGGAAATCTGCTAATTCGAATGGAGCATTGTAGGCAGAAGTAGAAGAATATTCGTTGGTTTACTAGAGAACAAAGTATAAGTACAGTCGTCAACAGAAGTTCGTTCCTATTAAGCTGGAAATAAATATTTATATAAAATTTTGGTTTCTTTAATATAGGTATTGTTCACATCAAATATTAATTCTACTCGTGTAAATATGAGATCTTACATTTTATCCAAGTTTCTCCCTAAAGAAATCTGTGCAAGAGCAACTTTTTATTATTATTTAAATTATTTACCTACTGTTGGCAAAAAGTATTAAACCAAATTACAAGCATTTAGGAGTGCTGCATCCCGATTATTCAGTTTTTGAAGGAAAGAAAAAAAAATCAATTACATCTACACAATCGAAACTATAGGTGTGAAGCTACATTCATGTTTAAATATGTTTTTTTTTTTTTAAAGGGTGCATTCACCTATTATAATAATTTATCTCTGAGGAAAAGGGGAGAAAATTATTTATAAAAACTTAATGCCTAAACAAATGGCATAATTTGTATATCAATAGAGCCATTAATCCTTTTTTCTGGCTCCAAAGCTCTGACAAGAACGCTATTATTATTGGTAAGCTAATAGCGGTGAGGGGACTGCATGGCGTAGGTCCAAGGTTCAATCCCCAGAAACTCTATAATAGTTTTAAAAAAATAAATTAAAAAATAACCAGGGGAAAAATAAACCCTCACCTATGAAGTCTCTCTGCTTCTTCTTTTTGTCTCCGTTCTAAAGTTCGAAGATGGATTTCCTCATCACGACGCATCCTTTCTTCCTCTCTCATCAACCTCTCTCTTGTTCTTAATCTTTGTCTCTCTCTCTCTTCCATAATCTTCAATTTAAAAAATATTAAAAATGTAAAAATATATATAATATATATATATATATATATATATATATATATATATATATATATATATATATATATATATATATATATATATATATATATATATATATATATATATATATATATATATATATATATATATATTATATATATATATATATATATATATATCTCTCCGGTGTACAAAGGTAGGAGGTCTATCAATTTCCACGGGAGTTTGAAAAGTCCTATCATGGTCATTATAGCCGACGTGTCCAGATACACGGCGCTTGAAAGTATGCAAGTCAAAGGAAATTGGGAAAACAGATAAAGGGAGTGTGTTCCAGACTTTACCAGTAGGGTATATGTAAGATCGAGCATAGCGGTTATGTTGGACAAAGAAAGGATGAGACTGTGTAGAAGGGCGTGTAACACGAACTCTTCTCAGTGGAGTAGATATGCGACGATATGTGAAAGTTCAGAAAAGCAATGCCAATTGTAATAGCGATAGTATAGAGAGAGAGAGAGAGAGAGTGACGCAACAATTCGACCGGCAGAAAGAGATTGGAGAGTTAGTAAGAGCAGGGGAGTTGATGAGACGAAAAGCCCTAGACACTCCACTTTCTCAAGTAGAGCTGTATGATTGAAACTACCCCAGATGTGTGAGGCGTACTCATACAAGGGCGAACAACACCCCTATAAAGAGCAAGCAATTGGGGTGTCGTGAAGAAATTACGAAGGCGCCTTAGAACACCCAACCTGTTAGAAACTTGTTTAGAAAGAGAAGTTATGTGATCTTTCCTAGAAAGATTACGAGAAAAAGATACACAGAGAATATATTTCGCTTTCCACACTTTCCCACTCTCGTGGGGTAGTGCTCGCTACAATTCCTTCATACACGTACATACACCTTTCACACTCCCTTAACCAAAACCCTCCATCTTTCTCTATCCTCAGCAGCTCTCCTGCCCTTTTCCAAATTCAAACATCTTTCACTCAAAATCTCCCTTACTCCTTCCATCCTTCTCCACTTTGGCCTTCCTCTCCCTCTACCTTGGATTTAAGCATTCTACACACATACCCAAACCACCTTAGTACACCTTCATCTGCTCTGTCTACCATTTCCCTTCTCCATCCACACATCTCCTATATTCTTTCGTTTTTGATCCTATCTACCCTTCTCAAACCACATATCGCTCTGTCTTTTCATCTCAAATACATTCAATCTTCTCCTCACCTGAGCATTCATCATCAATGTTTCATATCCATACATTAACATATGGCTAACACATAATACTCAAGAATTCATCCCTTAATTTCCTTTGACATTTTCCCTTTCTTCCATACTTTCCTTAATCCCCCCCCCTCCCAACACTTTCAATCCTTCTACAACTCTATTTTTTATTTCCTTTTCTATCCCCCTTTTCCTTCCACCAACATTCCTAAATATTTGAATTCCACCATCCCTTCACCTCCAATCTTCATTACTTTATTTTTTTGCTGCATTATCCCTATTTACTTCCTATTCACCCACCCCACTACTCAGTCTAATACCCTTACCTTCCTTATAAAAGTTCGCTAAAGTACCCTTTCCATCTCTTCCACATCTTTCTCTCCTTGTATTAACTCACTATCTTACTCCTTATCACCCTCTATTCACCACCTTAAAATTTTCTGCTCCACTCCTTTTCAACTCCCTACATCTCTCCTTACACACAACTCAATCCCTATCCTCCTTCATACTCAAATACCAGTTAAAGGCTTCTCTCTTCCTTTTCACTAAACTCCCCAACCCTTCATTCCACCACTCCCCCCTCTTACGTCTACCGATCCCTATCCTCTACACCCCACACACCATTCTAGCAATCTCCATCAATACTCCTTTTAATTTACCCATTCTTCTATTCCTTAGACCTCCCTGCATCTATCCCTTATCTCTTCCAGTCTTTTCACTCGCACCACCTTCTCTCTCTAACTCTTTCCCAACCCCCTTTAACTTATACTCTCGCTACTCCCAAGCAGTGGTCCGAGATACCCATTGCAACACCCCTCAATACCTTAACATCTATCAGCATACTCCTACCTTACCATCTCACGCACACAATCCAAATGCCCTCATTCCCCATTCACGTATACTTATATCTTTCTTCCTAAACCATGTATTTCCTATCATCAGACCTCTTACAGCACACATTCCAATCAGTTAGTTCCCATTTTCATTTATCCCTTCAGCTACAAATGGACTTATGGACTGACTGGGGGCCCAACCCTGGCTAAAAATTAGGGAAAACCAGGGTTAAAATGGCAGATTTACTTTTTAATGATGGATTAAATAAAAAAATAAAAGAAAATTAAGATCTTATTTTTCTTTTGACCGCTCCTCTTCTGCTAGTGAATATTCATTTTTGAGTTTTGATTTTAGATGCCCCCATAAAGATTTGGTTGAAAAAATTAATTGGGGTTCCAGGAGATCCTCTCCTTATTTCATGACTGCACATGTTACATTTAGCTATTTCGAGCCTATCCTGAAACATTGCAATGTACTCCCATACTGCTGAAGCTGATCTTTTAGCCATAGTGACAGAGTTTAAACAAAATAATAATTTTGAAATAATGTAGATAAATTATACAAGTTTGATACACAGCAATAACATAGCATTGATATGTATAAGTACAGGTTATATTGATAATTTTATATCTTACATTTTTATAAACTTTACCTTAGGGTCTTACCTAAGAAAGCCTGTTTAATTACTATTGTGAATCAAAAATAAAAAAAAAAGTCAATAATTTTTGTACTTTTTTTAAACTTTTATTATACAAAATCTGTAATTTTCTGAATTTTTTCCTATAATCATTAATTTAAGTGAATGTTGGCAATTCTACTCCTTCCTAATGATTAAATAAATCTCAATTAAAAATTATATCAATTTTCTTAACTTAAAATTTCAGTGGTTTTGACCTCTTTACAAATTTTAGGCAACCCCGGCCAAATTTGGTTGACCCCTAATGGACTTACTATCTTATTCACACCTCTTTTTCACCCTTGCATTCAAGTCACCCAACAGACAAACATGATCCCTATTATCAAAACTTCCTACATATTCATTCAAACTCTCCCAAAATGCCTCTCTCTCTCTCTCTCTTCCATTAGCTCCCACCACCGGAACATAAATACATATAAATATTCAATACTCCCTTCTTAGCTTCAATCTTATCCAGACTATTCTAGCTCCTACTCTTCCACTTCCTTTCACACATCTCCACCACTCATCTCATGACAATTGCCACTCTTTTCCTTGCTCTAACCGTTTTGTTCACTCCAGCGTAAATCCCTTTATACTTTCTAAAAGACAAATCTTCTTCTCCCTTCAATTTCATTTCAGTTAAAGCCAAAACATCCAGTTCCCTCTCTTTCATCACAATTCCACTTCCTCTCTCTTCTCCTCTTAATTTACCCCTTTTACATTCAAAGTTCCTACTTTCAACACCACCGATCCTCCATTATTTCCGCACACCACTTCACACAAATTATGGTGCTTTCCAGATAGCTCCCCCCCTTCCATATTATATATATATATATATATATATATATATATATATATATATATATATATATATATATATATATATATATATATATATATATATATATATATATTATATATATATATATATATATATATTACTTCGGGATTCTATGATAATGAATTTGGAAACCCTAATTTTTATGAGCTATTTGAAAAAGTATTGATCTGCGCATATTTCTGAAAACACAATAAATAGAACAAAAATTCCAACTACATCAATGATTCACTAAATGCGCATTTACGAGATATACCATATCAGTTATTATGACCTATAAGGTTATAGAAATGTATTCTCTTTGCCCCTTAGAATACGGTGCATACTTGCCAAAAATACCATGAATTTAGCAAATTATAATAGGATTGTCCTAATGTTTATAAAAACAGGTGGATTGTCGTAAGACAATGTAAAAACATTGTGATACCATTTCCTAGTTGAATGGTTTCAATTTTTTTATTTAATTTTTGTCTGGCTTTTCACGCTACTAAGTGGAAAAAGAGAGAGAGATACTCGTTATGATCTCAATCCACGGTAGGTTTAATTCATGGCAGTTTAAAGCTAAAACAAAAAGCTTGGTCGGGTATTCAAAGCTACAGGTACTAATTTCCATCACACCAAAGTAGGGTGTGATTTCCTATATATATATATATATATATATATATATATATATATATATATATATATATATATATATATATATATATATATATATATATATATATATATATATATATATATATATTATATATATATATATATATATATATATATAAACAGAAAAAGTTTAAAGGTAAAACAAGAGTGGCTAGTCGAGTAGTGAAGTCAAGATACTTGCGTTCTCATTACAGCTAGGTCGGGTTGGATTCTCAATAGGAACACGATATATTATATATATATATATATATATATATATATATATATATATATATATATATATATATATATATATATATATATATATATATATATATATATATATATATATATATATATATATATATATATATATCCAAGTTTTTAAAAAACTAAAAAATAAAATTAAAAAAAAATTGAAAGTGAAAAAAATAAAGGTAAATCGTATTATAAAGCTTTGCTCTTTTAGCAAATTTAGCAAAATTATATAATATATATATATATATATATATATATATATATATATATATATATATATATATATATATATATATATATATATATATATATATATATATATATATATATATATATATATATATGCGCACGAGGTACTACCAAAAATATCCCGCCCAAACTAATAACAGTTCAATCTTTTCCAGTTGGGTCTCTTTGAGCTTTTGGCCTGCCAACTGGTGGTGATAGGTGCCGGAAAGTCAGTAAAAAATGACAAACATTCGACTCGGCCGTCGAAATGCACAAAGTCGGAAACGAATGCGAAATTGCGTGAAGTGAACCTTTAAGACATATGGATGGCGATACCCGATGTTTGTAATAGTGTTGGATTGTCTTATGGGATATATCAATGCATTCTTGCGGATGAACTCAACACGAGACGAATTGAAGCGTAGTTTATTCTTAGTTATTTGAAAGTCGATCAACGAGATCATCGGGTACAGGTGCGTACAGAGCTGCAAGGTTAAGTTCGAGATGACCCTGAAACGAAGCAGCAATTTTCGCAGTGGAAGTCTCCACGGCCGAAAAAGGCGTGACAAGTTCGTTGCAACATCAACTCAATGCTGATTTTTTTTGACATTCAGGAATTGTACATAAAGAGTTCCACTCTGTCAGTCTGCCAATGGCATATTTTGCCGAGAAATTTAGAAAAGTATAAGGGAAAATATTAGGCTCAAACATAAAGAGATGTAGAAAGAAAAAATGGTTAATTCACTGTGGCAATGCGCCTTCACACACCTCTTTCGTTGTGAGGGATTAAAAAAACAAACACACAACTACTCCTACCCACCCTACTAGTCCGACCTGATCCAATGGGACTTCTACCTCTTCCCTAAAATGAAACTCTGGTTGAAAGGTCTCAGTTTTAACATCACTGAAGAAATTCAAACAAAATCACAACAGGTGCTGAACACACTACAGACAGCGGACTTCCAAGAATTCTTCCAAAATTGGAAAAATCGCTGGAATTGTTGCATACAAGCCCAAGAAGACTTTAGTTTTCATTCTAAAGTGGAAATTCTCGAGTATTTTAGGTAGTACCTCGTGTGGTGTGCGCGAGAGCTTGCTTGTGTAATATATATATATATATATATATATATATATATATATATATATATATATATATATATATATATATATATATATCAAGCATTCCTGAATTAGAAGTACGCAAGAAAATGGCATCAAAACTGTAGATTGTAAGAAGTGAAAATAGCAATTGCATAGAAATGGAAAACTCTTCAAAAATGCACAATTTGAGTGATACGACTAGAATAACTTTTAGTGCAAATCAGCCTTTAGAATGGCAGAAGGAACCATCTTCTCATTCCAGAATTGGAAAACTTTATAAATGAAATTTATAAAGTAAATCCAATATATATATAAAAATAAGCATGAATCAAAAGTCCCTTCTCAAAGATGAAATTCTTTTTAGAAGGTTGTGTTTGCAATCATACATTCCTCTTTGTCTTCCCTTTGTCAAAATTTAATATAAAACATCATTACCAAAATGTGAAAACTGAAAACCCATTAGGACAACATACTACTAAAGTATGTTTCTAATACAAGTAATTTTTAACTACTTGTGTGAAAAGGTAAAATTTTTTACTTCAGTAAAACATGGACCAAATTAAAAAATAAAAAGTATCTGGAATTTAAAGGTCTATATATAAACGAAAATAGAGTATTATCTTACGTGGTTATTGTCAATTCTGGTAGATCTCAGATCTTGATAAAAAGCAGGAGGTATATTGGAATTTTGAAGCATAAGTTGAGCGGGTTCAGTATGTAAAAAACTGTTAATGGGCTCAATGTTATGACCACTGTCTATCAAAATAGATTCTCTGTTCTGACCATAATTTTCAATGTTATGACCACTGTCTATCAAAATAGATTCTCTGTTCTGACCATAATTTATCACTTTGAATCCAGACATTTTTATTTCCCGAGGTTCAGGTGCTTGTGCGAACCTACTTAAAAGTCTACATAGTCGTACATAATTAAACCAAAATTTGTCAATAAAAAGATCTGTGGGATGTAGACCATCAAAAAGAGCTTTAGACATATCTAATTTATCAGATTTTCCGAGGAGAGACTTTCTTGTTTGCACTTTAAAATATCTTTTGATAGGCCCTGTGCACAAAGGTTTGAGAATATTATAACAAGAAATGAAGTTTTCAGTAAAACTGTCACCATTTCTATTAAAGAGTTCACGCATTTTTGAGAAAACAATTCTTGAATTTTCAGCCATAGTTTTTCTATTGAAAGTTGGATTCTTTTCCAAGAACGAAACCTGATCGGGAGCGTATTTCTTTACTCTAGAAACATTGTACAAGAACATGTCCTGAATTGGAGGCATCACAACAAAAACTTTCATTTGAGGATTGACGGATTTACAGAAAAATACAAATGAGTTCAATTGTTCGGCAACTGAATCCAATGAAAATGTTGGATTCAGAACAACAATTCTTGGTTCATACTGATTTTCAAGAAAGGATACATAATTCCAAGCTTCAAAGGTAAGTCCAAACAGAACCATCACCTCATGGTGAGGTTTAACCAAAGCTTTAGCATTATTAATAATAGTGGTAAGGTTTTCATCAGGCCAGCTCTGAACCTCTACTTCAACTCCATGACTATTAGCGATTTCTAGCTTATCACCAATGACACCAGCTATAGAATTCCCAGTTACAAGAACATTCTGATAAAATATATATATATATATATATATATATATATATATATATATATATATATATATATATATATATATATATATATATATATATATATATATATATATATATATATATATATATATATATATATATATATATATATATATATATATATAGAGGCGAATAAGAATATTTGATGATGAAATTGAAAACGTATATTTTAAAAATTTCCTTATTTTAATAAATTTAATAATTTTATAATAAGGAAGAATTAAATATTCTCTTCTTTATTCAAATATGTAAATTCATGTAATTTTTATATATTAGGATCTTTAGAACGGTGATTTTAAAAATTTAAAAACAGGGTGTCCCACTTGCTCTCTGTCCAGATATGAGCTTATAGATATCAAAGTACTAGTCATAATTTAATAAAATTTATTACGAACACCTTGGTATGTGAGAAGTGAGGCAGAATCATGATAGGTTGCGCAACAATCATTCGTGTGCGAAATTAGGTACTTCTTTGAAGATTGGGTTATTTCCAGGGGCCTTTTGGCTACCAAGGTCGCATGAGCTTACTAGCCAGATTCCTTCCAATGGGGCATGATGAAAGGGAAAGTGTATCGATGCAAGCCACGTACTCTCCTGCAACTGAAGGACAACATTCGACGGGCAATTGACGCTGTGACCCCACTTGATGCTAATGGCCATCCTTTCCAACACGTGACGTCAGCACAATTATCACACCTAGGTTTGTTGGCAAATTTTATTAACTTATAACCACCACTTTGATATCTATAAGAGCATATCTGGTGCCGAGTGTGAGTGGGACATCCTGCTTGTTAGAACATTGACAGATATGCAAAATACTAGTACTTTACATTTAGAGCTCTTAAATTGTGATGTAGAAACATTTTTTTCTCCAGTTTCTGGGGTAATTCGATTTTGTCTTGGGAGTTTATTTGGCCCCACTATTTAACAGCCTTTCACGCTCAATAGAATAAGATGGGGCAGAGATATTTATAAGCCAGTATATGTAAATTAATCGGCAGAAAATTGACGATGACGATTGAGAAAAATATCCAGATTTTGCCGATGACGATTAATCACCCCATCATATATATCAAACACTGACTGTGTTTCATTTACTTATTATTCCATCCTTAATTTTGACCAAAGCATTTGACAATCAAAATTCGTTATTTTAATTTCCTTCCACATTTTGCTAGAAAAGCTTACGTTCAAAAAAGCATATTACTTCAACCACCCCAAAATAGTGCAGAAGTATTAAACAAAATGAATTTAAATAAAAAATAATGGAGCTAATCATACTTATCCATTCGGAAAATAATTTTCAGTGGAAACCGTATGAAGCGAAAGGAATCGCAAACAATATCTAACGCCATGCATAAAGGGTATAATTATATACCTAAAAGTTTGAAGTGAAAATCAATGAAATTATTGTAACAAAACTCATAAAAATATAGCTATTTTGTATTCATATGGGATAAAATTTAAAATTAACCATAATTACAAACAAACATGGATTTCTAACTTTCTAGGCAAAGAAATCAATACTATTTTAATTTGAATTTCTGTCAAATAAAATTTGCTTTCTTTTCAATGGATATATTTCTCAACTGAACACAAAAAAGGGCTTTTAAGTCACTATATCAACATAAAGGTGAAACAAAAAGTGAGAATATGTAAATATATCAAAATTGTAACATTAGCAACTTTTATACTAATGTAGTATTATTTCAAGTACATTTTTATTAAAATGAATCACTATTTCATAAAAATTCAAAAATATGCCTTATTCTTTTTGATGAATTGCAAATTTTTTAAAAGTTCAAACCAAAGCATCATAATTCATAATATACCCTAAAAAATCATTTCCATTTAACAATAATCTATATATATATATATATATATATATATATATATATATATATATATATATATATATATATATATATATATATATATATATATATATATATATATATATATATATATATATATATATATATATATATATATATATATATATAGTTTCTGAAACAGATTTATTGAATTAATACTTACCCTATGCAAACTTAGAACGTCTCTCCTTGAAGATGATCGTTTGTTCTGAGAACTTGAAAAGCCACTTCTTTTTGCTTCATGGCGTCTGTCCTCCACTCTTTCCTTTGCTGACAAACGATTACGAAGGTCACCTTCTTTGCTGTGTCTGTCTCTGTCTCTATCATTACTCTTTCTTCCAGACCGTGACTGCGATGAAGACTTGCCTCTACTACTTCTAGCTCTTTCTCTGGTAGAACTCCTTCCTATTCTTTCTCTAGTAGAACTCCTTCCTCCTCGCTCTCTTGGAGAACTTTTTCTTTTGTCTTTGTCTCCTGAAGAGCTTGTTCCACTTTTGTTTTTAGAGTCCCCTTCCTTCTTCTGAGAATTTCTTTTGCTTCCAGAGTCCTTATTTTTATCATCATTTTTGGAATTATCTGAAGTTCTATTTTCCTTTGATGATAAAGACTTCGCTGAGGCTTTTGGTCCACCAGGTTCCCCTTTTGCCTAAAAAAATGAATAAATAATATTTTTAAAAAATAGTACTAAATCATTTTAAAATCATAAAATATTACAGAAAAATCATTAAACATTTAACTCTTACCTTTTCAACTTGAATCATTCGGCCATGAAGTTCAGTTTTATTAAGATTCTTAATACACTTATTGGCGTCTTCAATTGTAGCCATTGTGACAAAGCCGTAACATTTTGCTCCTGGTGTTTTGGCATTGGTGACAATTTTTGCAGAGAGAACCTGTATTAAACATATGAAAAATAACAATAATTACATATGAAAAATAAAAATTACGTATTTTTCCTTTAACGATAAAACAAGTAGAAATTCTCACCTTTCCATGTTTAGAAAACAATGATTTCAAATCTTGAGCTCTTGTGTTTGAGGCCAACCCACTAACCCATAAATTACGACTGCTACTGGCTTCAGCACTAGAGCCTTCTTTTTCATCTGGAAGTTAAAACATGTAAGTTAAAACATTTAAGATATTTAATTTTATGCCATCATTTATAGGATTTTAAAAAATTAAGTACAATATAAATATATAATTAAGTATTCTTACAAACCTGATTCCTTCCCTTCACGGTTTCTTGAACTGCAAATAAAAAATGAGAAATAAGTAATAAACAAAAAAAATATTTAACTTTGTGTGTGTGTGTGTGTGTGTGTGTGTATATAAATATATATATATATATATATATATATATATATATATATATATATATATATATATATATATATATATATATATATATATATATATATATATATATATATATATATATATATATAGGGATGGAGCAATACCGGTAATATTAAACTATTTGATACCGAATACTGATACGATACCTCTAGAAGATAAAGATACCAATTTTCTTTACTGAGTTCATGAAGGTCGAAACAAGATTGAAAATATTCAATAATCATAAACTTTAGGTATTCTGCCATCGGTAATATCTAATTTTGAAGTTACATTGCTAAAAAAAACTATTGAAATATGAAACTATATCCATCGAAATGAATTCTATCCAACAAACCATGTTATATATATATATATATATATATATATATATATATATATATATATATATATATATATATATATATATATATATATATATATATATATATATATATATATATATATATATATATATATATATATACTATATCGCTTTCATCCCCATATTTTACTACACGAAGTAGGCTCTCCCTTTTACACAAAATAAGCACAATTACAAAGAAATTTTTTTGAAATATTGGAATAATTTACGATGGAATACACAACAGTAGGGATGGAGGGAAGTATCGGTATATTTTCAGGTATCGGTATCGGTAAAAATTTTGGTATATGAATGGATAAAGTATGGGTACCTGTAAATTTTTAGGTATCGGTATCGCTCCATCCCTACACAACAGTAACCTAGGAAAAGCCTAGAGGAGCGGCTTCCAAAAATATCCCCTCATCCATCTCTTGGTAGTTTGTGTCCTCCAGTGATAGGGGTGGTGACACCAAGACTTTGCAGCGGACTTGTCCTGATTCACGGCCAAATTCCTTCATAAATTTCGGAAACATTCGCAATCTTCAATCCAATTTACAATTTATTGAACACCACCTCTTCTTCTTCTTCTTCTTTGTTTATTTATCTCCTAATTTTACTGATTTAAATAATTTGACTATCACTCCATCTTCTCTTCTTCTCCTTTTTCGGATTATTGACCGAAACTCACGTACTTGGGAGTTCTAATAGCAGATCTTTCTCTTGTTTCCCCTGTCTCTTATTCTCAATTTTCTGCCAAAGGCGGTGGTTGTGCATATGTGCGAAACTATTTTGTTTGATCTTGTGTTTCTAATTTGGAGTCTCACGAATTTTGTGCTTTGTGGCTAAAGTTCTCCTGCCATTCTATGACTAATTCACTTGTTCTGTTATCTCTTAATTCTACTGATTATCTTAAATTCACTGACTATATAAACAAAATAAAGCACATTCTCTCTTCTTCTCCTTTCTTAGAAATCAGAAATCATAAAAGGGGATTTCACTGTTCAAAACTGCCAGTGGCTTTCTAATAACTCTCATGATACAGCTGGAGAACGTGCCTTCCAATTCTAAATCCCGAACGACCTTTAGCAGTTGGTGCAGCTCCCTACTCGTATTTCTGATCGCCTTAGAGATGAAAAACATTATAGGCCTTTTTTTAAAACTTCTAATCCTCCTTATACTGTTAAAATTCTTTCCTCCTCTGATCACCTTTTTATCTCCGCATCATCATGCTCCACATACACATACAAACATTAAACATAAGGGGAAAAAAAATTTCAGAGTGGGAGAAAAAGAATAAAAATATCCAAGTCTTTTTGAATACTGAAGCAGTGCTCACTTCTTTTTAAGCCATATTGGCTTAAAATGATTCAGGTCTTTACATAATAGCGCAAAAACTTACTAAAAATAATTTCATTCTACTATTGATTTGCTAAAAAATATTTTTTTATGATTATTACTAATTAAATGTTTAAATTTTCTCTCTCATTATCCCAAAAAAATTTCTCAAAATAATCAAAAGTCGGGGAGTTAACAAATTTAACTGACTCAATGAGTCTGTGTCGAGCATAAATTTTTTTTTTTTTAACCTACTCACCACTCCTGATATTTAGACATTGCCTGCAAAATATTCTTCAACTCTTGGTAACAGTTTTGACGAATTCCATAAATGAACCTAAATTATGCAGAAATGATTCTTGTCATGGTATATAGAGAATTATCAAGATCAATTTTTTATATAAACAATTAACAATCGCATCCATCAAGAACCAAAAATACTTCTATATGAGACCAGCTGGACATTTACTGAGGAACCATGACACCTAACCACCCATTTCATCGTTCCTTAATGAACACCACCACAATAACCCATTAAAAAAAATTATATTATTTACTTTACACTCCTAACGAACATTTCCGCACATAAAATGTTAATTTCATGACTCAAAAACAATCCTACTAATCACCCTCTGGAAATAAAATCAACAGAACCTGGAATAAGTGGCCAATCATCAACCAAAACAATATAAGTACTCCTAAGAATGAAAACTTATATTTAACTGAGCCTCAAACTAATTCTACTAAATGCCAATCCCCTCTCACCAGACTGTGGTGAACCTTACAGATAACTGTTCAGTTCACACAGTCCACAGACAGACTCTCAAATTTTATGTTGTCCTGGATCTCTGTTCCCGTCCAGTTAATGTTCATTTCTTATAAGAGGTGCTGGAACCCACATAAGTGAGAATGAATGAATGAATGAATGAATGATATATATATATATATATATATATATATATATATATATATATATATATATATATATATATATATATATATATATATATATATATATATATATATATATATATATATATTAGGGATGGAGCGATACCAAAAAATATGCCGATACTACTACCGATACCGATACCGATACTTGTTCCAAAAATTTTTACCGATACCGATACCAATACTAAAAATATGCCGATACCGATACTTCACTCCATCCCTAAATATATATATATATATATATATATATATATATATATATATATATATATATATATATATATATATATATATATATATATATATATATATATATATATATATATATATATATATATATAAGCACAAAAGAAACCAACCTCTTGGAATGATCTTTCTCACTTCCATCTGCATTTTTGCCACGTGAATCAGATTTGCTATGTGATTCAGATGAATTTCCCGTTCCATCTTTGTCTGTTTGAAGCAAAGATATTAAATGCTAAAATTTTTAAATATTAAAATTTGTTTTAATCTATAACTTTATTACAAGGAACCTTACAATCCAATTTCTCAAAACATTACTATTCAAGATTCCAGTAGTCAAAAATATTATCAAATTTACTTAGATTGTAAAACATGAAAACGTATTGTACACATGTAACATTTAAAATTTTTTGTAATCAATGTTGTCTTCACATATATTTTAAAGTTTTAAACAAAAATTAGTACACATTTTAAATACTGTTAAATTTACAAATCTGAAAGAAACTTTGAATCAAACTCAATAGTTCTGGCAAAAAAATCAAAGAAAACAAACCACAAGGAAACTGGCAATAATAATAATAAACAGAGGTAACAAGCACTCTTATACTAGCAGGGTTGGTTGGGAAAAACTTTAAACAGTTTTCCCAGTAAACTGGGAAAAACCTCAATGACAAAATTGGAGCAACTTTTATTTATAAAATCTGGGTACTATTATTACACTTGGAGCATTTAGCTTACTGCTAATCTGCTATATTGAATTAGATAATGAATATTAGCTTACTAAGCAATAAAATAACATGAAAACTGAGATTTGTACACAGTACAGACTGTACATTAGCCTGTAGGCTGTAGTTACTAGCCAGTCTAACGTTATAGTTCTTTTTTTGTACATAAATTTTTTTCATTTTTTTCATTTACAAAACTGTGTCAATATCATGTAGCAATAAATTAATAAAAATATAGAAATGCAACTGGCAAAACTGGTGCAAGTATATAGACACTTTGGGTAGAGGATAAAGGATATGAAATATATAAAATACAAGTGATTTTTTTATTATTATTTAAGATAAATTATTTACAGAGGTGTATGAAATTCTTTTTTATTGTTTAAGTAATACCGTAATAAAGTAATTTAATTATTCTATGTTTTTCCCAGATTTATCAAACAACCTTTTAGCCAGTTTTTCCAAAGATTTTACAGGGAAAAAATATGGTGGTAAAAACAACGCTTGCCAACCCTGATCATTACAAATACATTCTCCTTTTAAAAAAAAAAAAAAAAGTTATTGCTAAATATCAGACACAACCACAAGTAATGAAAAAAAAAGACATAGTTAATTACCTTTGCCATCAGCATTCGAGGATTCCTCCTGAAATGGATCAAATAATGGTAAAAATAACATGACAGATAAAAACTATATAAAAAAAACTTGTAAAGTACACAAGTACAATTTAATATAGCAAATGGATATTCTTTTTTCTTTTTTTTTTAAATATACAATTTGATATCTTCACTTATAAATAAAAAACAATTATAATATCACATAAATGCATAATTATTTTTAAAAAAATATATATTTTTTTTTTACTTATACTGAGAGAAAAAATTTAAAAAAACACGTTTAATTAGGAGGATTTTCCCCCTCCCTACCAAATGTCGTTTTGACTATTCAATTTACCATATCCGTGCGGTCGTTTTCCTCATAATCGAGCATCTTGTCATCATCTTCAAGCATAAGATTAATTGAGTCATCTTCCATATGTCGAGCGTATTCTTCTTCTTCTTTTGAAAGCACGACGTCCATCTCATTGACATTTTGTTGTGCATTTTCCTCACCTTCTTCTCCCTCCATCATCAATTCTTCTTCAAGGTCTCGTAGCTCCTCCCTTTCTTCTTCCTCCTCCTCCTCTTCATGCGCCGTAGTTTCTCTATTTGGTTCCTCATCAACGGAGTTCTTTTCATTACTTACACTCTCTTCCAGGGAGTTCTTTTTCTCCTCCTCTTCGACATCACTCTGAGAGTTTATTTTCTGAGGAGATGCAGAAGTCTCTTGCCCTGTTGTTGTTCGCGATTTCTTGTTATCAGTGTTTTCGGAGATTCCTTCTTGCACTGGTTCTGAATGAGTAATAATTAAAGCATTCATTCTAATTAATAATTAGATAATAAAACAGACAATAAGATCTAAACCAGAAAATTTCCAACTCAAAAAAATAAAGACAAAATTAAGTTTTAACTCCAAGAGTTGGTCTGAAAGTGAGTAATTTTCTTCTTAAAGATGTTAAAAGAGTACAGAGAGCCTAATTCCTGGATGAACAACCTGCGGCTAACCTTTTCATAAACGTTCTCATATTACAAGTGATAATAAGAGCTCTGAAAGTGCAGCTGTCTTCTATCTAAGAAGCTTCCCTGATTTTTTGGTAAAGACGCAAGCCATTAATATGGAAAAATATGGAATTTTAAAAATATCCATTGTTTTCATGCAATAATCGTGTTGAAACCGATTATAGCCATTTGCTAGAGTTAATAACTTTAAGGTTTGATAACCTTTATAATAAAATAAAATAGAGCAAAGCTTGCTTTATATATATATATATATATATATATATATATATATATATATATATATATATATATATATATATATATATATATATATATATATATATATATATATATAATATATATATATATATATCCTATAATTTGAAAGGTAATTTCATGTTCAGTATAAGTGCGCATGGTTACTGAATACAAATCAAATTTCGGTAAATCATTAAAATTTATTAACTGCTTAATTATACATACACAAAACATCACATGTTGCACTTGTATCTACGCAAATCCGATAATTTTATTTCAAAATAAGAAAAAATATTCTATCAAAACCAGAACTATCCTTTTTAGGTATATTTCTCCTTCATGAAAGCTCCTTCCTTTACCTTACAAGCCAGTTGTACTCAATACTCCTCCACCGAATGTGATATCAGATTTTTATACAACATTACGTTTTTAAAAAACTACTGATCTCTCCACAATTGAGATAATTTTTCAGTTGTACCACTTTATTTCTTTTTTTTTTTTTTTTTTAAATACTTTTAACTGTTAAATCAATAAGCTTATTATTACAAACCCTCTTTACAGTTTTTAACAAAAACGATAGCAGAGGGTCAACAAATAATTGATGAATACTTCCACAATTGGCTATACCTGATTGATGCATACTTCCAAAATTGGCTGCAAATAGTTAAAAGAGTAGAATTATAAATACGAAGTTCAAATAAATTTTTTCCAGAAGATCATAATTCAAGTCAACTTTTAAAAATGCACTTTTGAGTATGGAAACTTTGTAATTTCAATTGCAATTACAAAAACTCTTTAATGAAAACTTTTTCATATTGGAAATTCATACAAAATACTCCAAAACTTTTATATATTCAACAACCCTTCATCATTACACTCACATCTGTTCCACAAGTCAATTACGAAGCTGCAACCTTGTACCTATACAAAATCATGTCCTTATTCACAATCAATTTCAATAATTTCAAATAAAAGAGTTCATTAAGACTGGAGTTACTCGAGAAATATGGACGATTTTTTAAATATATATAAAAAAGAAAGTGGTCTTAAGAAAATTGGTTAATAAAAATTAGAAATTATACTAAAAAACAAATAAGAAACAAATTTTGTCATGTCTAACAACATACCTTTTTCATCGACTTGAGAAGTATTATTGGAAGAAATATGCTCATTTGAATCCTGGTCATCTTCTACAGTACTCCCTGAATATATATATATATATATATATATATATATATATATATATATATATATATATATATATATATATATATATATATATATATATATATATATATATATATATATATATATATATATATATATATATATATATATATATATATATATATGTTCAAGAATTAGAATATGTTCACTGAACTATGAAAAGTATTTTTAAAATTAAAACAATTTAACACTTGCAACGATAGTCAATTAATAGTTTAACAACTTTTCATATGCTTATTAGTGCTCAAAATTCAAAGTATTTATTTTAGGAATAAGCAGCAGCAGCAATTAGGACATTCGGAATGGAATTTGAACAGATTCGGAAGGCAATTTACCGATTTTATCAGCGTGCCGAAACTTCGGTGCATCCCTAGTAATTATAAACTGTTACTTGATTATTTTTAAAATTTATTTTTTTAATACATGTAAAATGAAATAAAAAATGTTTGTTAATTTGCTTAGAGAATACTCCCATAATCTGGTATATTAAATTTTAATTTTATATGAGAATTTACAGAAAATAGTTATACTAGTGGATGAGTAGCTAAATTTGAATTACATACATATTTGTAATATTGGAGTACGGAAATATTTAATAATAAAAGTATACAATAATAATAATATAAAAAAAAAAAAAAAACAAGAACTTACTATTGGTTATTTTTTTGAAAAAAAAAAAAAATTAATAATAAATAATAACTTACTATTCAAGTTATTGCTTTTCAAAATACTAAGTTCAAATGTTTCAGGATCTTCTCCATCATTCTGAAGGGCCTTAAATAATATATATATATATATATATATATATATATATATATATATATATATATATATATATATATATATATATATATATATATATATATATATATATATATATATATATATATATATATATATATATATATATTATCTCAAGACTGTTGTTGATACATATTCTTTTTCAAATCTTCTGTAATTGTAATAAATATGCATACAAAAATGTATTTTACGAAAGACTAGGTCTATCTTATCCCTAGTTATCAGTTCATTCATGCAAAGATAAAACTAAGCCCAATTATACATGCAATATTCAATGAACCATCACCAACTACAAAAAAAAACTGCAAGTTAGGCTTAGTCATAGGTTGATCTAAAACTTATTATACCCGCCAATTTGGCTTAGTCGTTACAACTATAAAATACTTAAACCATCCATATATCTATCTAGCCCCCTTTCAAATTTGACAAGAATCACAGTCGAACAATCTCTTGTGGCAAGCCATTCCAAAAATTAAAAACTCTATTACTGAAAGAGTATTTCAGTAATCTACCTATCATCTACCTTGTTCATTTTGAATCTCATGAACTTTATGATTACTTTTTAAATTCTTTAATTAAGGTATGAAGCCTTGTTTTGTATTTTAGCTTACAATACGCATGTTACAATTTAGCTTAATTTTATGAAGTCTAGCTGGTTAGTTATCATGGAAACAAATCTAAAATCAGCAAATTCAAAGAATAAAACTATTTTGAATGAATGGTGATAGGCCCCTGTGACTTCTGTTTCAATTATCTTTTGTTAAGAGTAAAAATAAGATAAGAATACAGAATCAGTCAATAAATTTAAGTAATTTTGATCAAAGAAGGTGAATACAAAGATCAAGATAAGATCAGCATACAAAACTATTCAGAATTTAAGTTTTACAATGATTGAAATGGAGAATGTTAGTCAATAGATTAGAAAGCAGAATTTCAAAAGTTATGAAGTTCTATATTAAGATATTTATAATCAATTAATACATTTTATAATAGTATGCTACTTTTAGAATTTTAATTGAGGGACTACTGTATTATCCAATATATATATATATATATATATATATATATATATATATATATATATATATATATATATATATATATATATATATATATATATATATATATATATATATATGCTTACCTTTTTCAGCCTATCAACTAAAACTGCTTTCACTCCAGATTTGTCTAACCCTCTTTTGTCTAGTTCAGCTCTAAGATCAACCACTCTTAGATCTTCAATTTTCTTCATTTTGGTAGCTATGTATATTTATAATTGTAAAAATATTATTAAACTAAGAATTTTGATTATGCAAAATGACCTGCAAAAAATGATTTACTTATAAATTTGTTTTAATATATTTTAAATCAATGTTTTTGGATTTAGTACATACATAGAACTAAGGTACATTGGAAGCTGTTTTCCAGCTACATGATTAACTACCTGTTGCAATGAGTACTAGGAATAAAAGAAGTTTGATATATATATATATTATATATATATATATATATATATATATATATATATATATATATATATATATATATATATATATATATATATATATATATCGGATGTCATATTTTCCAATTTGATATATGCGGATGTTGAATTTTTGGAGAAGTATATATATGCGGATAAATTTTTGAATGAAATTAATGCGGATTTTTTTGATGTCATTTTTTTTTATTATAATATATATATATTTATATATATATAATATATATATATATATATATATATATATATTATATATATATATATATATATATATATATATATATATAATATATATATATATATTTTCATATAACCTTTTCCCACTTTCGTGAGGTGGTACCCGCACATTCCCTTAAACATAACTATTTTACCTTTCAACGGTCGTCTTGTTTCACACACATACAGAAGGTGAACACATACATTCAAACATTTTTATCTTTATTTCTTTCGAAATTTTTCCTTTCTTCAAAACTTTTTAGGTAATACTTTCACTCCTTCTAACTCTGTTCTTTATTTTTTCCGTCCCCCACCATTCCTAGATATTTGAATTTTTTCAAATTCTCCCAAAAAAAATTTAACTTTATTCTTCGCTCAGAAAATTTCAATCTCGTGTTGCACTTTTTCAAAAAAGTATTCTCATTTTTAAGATTTCAGAAACACATTTCATCTGAAAATAAAACATTTTCACATTCAATAAACGTAATACTCTCCCTTCTCTCTATTTTCCTATTAACCATTCATCAATAGATAAAATAACATGGCAAACCCCTGTCTCTTTAAACCAATTTTTTAATCACTTATATATTATATATATATATATATATATATATTATATATATATATATATATATATATATATATATATATATATATATATATATATATATATTAGTGATGGATAATTTGCGGATGCGGATGTAAAATATTTGTTGAATATATGTTGAATTTCCGAAAGTCGGATATATGCAATTGATTTTATATATATATATATATATATATATATATATATATATATATATATATATATATATATATATATATATATATATATATATATATATATATATATATATATACAGTATTAAGAAGTTGTCTACCCATTCAATATTTTAAATTTCGATTTTTACCAATATTCTTAGATCAGTTTTTGGCTTATAACATTTTTCATATAACTCTAGGAACAAAAAATGTCTGTCAGAAGTTTTTGTATTCAATAAAATTCTGAATATACAGTCCAAATTTCATGTCATTCCAAGAAGTGGTTTGCCTCCACCATTCACTTGAAAAATGGTCAAATTTCCCCCCAAAAAATTTAGTTATAGGCTCAGAAAATGCTAGAAATGGACTTTTTCACAGGGAAAAAGCTATGTACGGTTAAAATTTCAGGAGAATTGGTTGAAAATTTAAAAAATTTGAAATTGGACTGTCCCCTGAAGTATAATTTGCCATTAACCCCAGCAGGCAAACCCCGGTTTTCCTTGATTTTTAGCCAGGGCACTGATTGGTTCATATATATATATATATATATATATATATATATATATATATATATATATATATATATATATATATATAGTTTTCTTACTTACACGAGTATGGAGCTGTGCGGACCTCTGAAGACATCACCCTCTCACCTTCAACAACCAGGTGAAAAAGTAGAGCCTTGTATAATCTCCTCCACAGATTAGAACACAATTCGGCAACCGGGTGCATCCCATCTCTTAGAAATCCTTCATTCCACAGTGTTAGACTTTTTCCTTTTAAAAAATCTCTTACTTTCTGTTTTTGCCCAAATAAAGCAGAAGCAGCATACATGACTGGATAAGAATGTTTATTTATCCATTGGTACCTATCAGTCCTCAATAATCGTATGTACGAATGATGGTCTACACATTGTCTATGCAATTCACTCCAAGAAAATTCTGGTCTCCGGTTATAAATATCTTTTATCCTCTGAGGATATCTATTGACTCTTAAAAAATTATAATACACCAGATCTAAGAAAGGTGGTATAATTAGAAGGATTTTAATATTTGGACAAATATCGGCACAATGTCTAGAGAATTCTGTGAAGTCCTTACAAAATTGATTATTATCAAAAGCTTCATTGGCTACCATAACCCAATAATTCTGGTCCTCTAAGGAATCTGAAATAGTCATCTTTTGGTATGCCTCCGTTATTATGATATGCACCATCAAATGGGTATACGTGGCATCAAGTATTTGCACCATCTTTCCCTGTAGTCTGGAAAGATTTATCTCTGGATAGGCTCTAAAAACCACCTCCATCCCCGGCATCAAATCCGAAGCAAAACTCTCTTCCATATCCTGGACCCAAGAATGCCCAGTGACTAAAATCTGAAAAACATAATTAGATTTTATAAGGATTTTTTTTCCATTCATTCTATATAATTATTCACTCATCTATTCATTCTAATAACCCTATTACTTTCAACTAACTGCATTTTAAACAATTATTAAGTTTATTCATATCTTAGATAAGATGGACTAACATTAAGATTAATTTACTATTAAACCAAAATTCATATTTTTATATATTTTTTCGTAAAATTTATTTCCTCCTTTTCCTTTCCAAAAGATATGGGTGAACAAGAAGCAAGTCCAAGCATGCACCTCTTGAATGGGTGTATGGTTGATCCTTTTTATTTATTTACGTTCTTATAGGAATGTTTGGTTTATTTATTTTATCAAATCCAAAAAATGGAAATTCATTAATTTGGAAACATTTTCCATCTTCTTCATAATTCTCTTCCTCCAATATCACAGGTGTTGAAAACTGATTCTTTCTCAAATTATTTAAATTATTCTAAGATAGGTACTGTTCTGGTATTGGAGAAGGCAAGATCATCGCCTCTGTTAATTCCCATCTTCTTTCAACCTCTTCTAATAGGTCTGAAGTATACCTTTACAAAAATGAGTTTACTTCCATTTCTTCATTAGTAATTACTTCCTCGTAAGTATAATCTCTTTCATCAAATCTATTAATCACCTTTGAGGTTGAATGAATTTCTGTGACCAATGTTTTATGCTGTTGGGCAATGATGACTAATTTATCTTTAATCTATTTTAATTTTTCTTTATCAACTATAAATCCTTCAAAGAATGATTCCTCATCTTCTTCCTCCATTTCTGGTAAATTTTCTTGTTTCTTCATTTAACTTACTCTAAGGACTCTTCTTCTATTTCAATAGGTTGTATATCTTCCCCCCCTTCAAGGGCATACTTCTGAAATACTGCATTATTCCTTAAATATTCTGGAGGAATCTTCCATTTTCTCAGCTGTCTATGGTGAACCCTGTACTTTCGTCCATCCTTCTCCGATTCAATTATATATGTAACCCCATTACTTGAATCTATTATTTTATAAGGCCCATAATATCTTGGTCTAAATTTGTTTAAAGTGAGATCACCTGGTAAGTGTACTTTAAAACCTCCTAATTCATTTATATTGTATGACTCAAATTGGTGATGTCCTTCTCAGCATTCATTCACTCTGGGCAATGGTAATCCTGTACTCAGAGTGTGATCTCGTTTCAATATATTTTCGTGTGTCATTTGTGTTTTGGAATGCATTGTATCATAAATTATCATTACTTGGGAAAGATCTTCATCCAGATAAGCTGGCCATTTGATTGACATTCTTAAATACTGACACAGAGTCTGGCTAACCCTTTTCCACAGCCCCATTTGATGCAGGCATATAAGGGGTTGTTAATACATGTCTAATTCCTTGATTTCTCAAAAATTCTTAGAACTCTGGTCCAATAAATTCTCTACCGTTATCTGTAAATAATCATTAGGGAAATCTAGGTAGAAAAATTTCATACCCTGTAAACTAAAGAGCATGTCCACTAAATCTTTCCTTTGGTAATTTTATGAAGCTCACAATAATCAATGTATAACAATAGTTCCTTCTTTCTTTCAGATCAGGACTACTGGTGCAGAATAGGGAAATTTGTTTCTAATTATTCCATCTTCTTCCATCTTTCTACAATTTTCTTCTATTTCCTTCAGTATAGGGTTTGGAGGCACCTAACTGGAACTTGTACAGGTTTGTCAGTTAAGGTCTCAATAGTATGTTTTATAATGATAGTACATCCGACATCCAAATTTCCAGTGCTCAGAAGTCGGAAATTGTGCAAGCAATGTAATAAGTTGATCTTTTTGGTCAGATGACAGGTTAGTTTCTTCCAACTTGAAGTCTTGAAACAGTTGATCTGGGGTCCATCCCTGATTCTCTCCTTTCTCTATTTCATTTATTTCCACCAATCCAATTGATGGATCTGTACTCTCCAAAAGTGGAATTGGACCACTGTCCAATTCCTTTTTTATTCCTATTACTACCATTTTGTACTCTCATGGATTAATCAAAACATTTTCCATCATTATACAGGACACTCGAGATGCGAGAAAAGCTTATTCCTTTTGAAGGTCTACTGCAACGGTTTGAACTTTATTCCCTCATCGTCCAACCAACTCCTTTGCATAGGGATCTGGTAATAGATGTTCTTTAAGATGTCATACCCTATAACAATGACATTCGGTTATTTCATTGCGGATGATGATAAATCAAATTGATCAAGGTATATTGTTCAGATAACCTCAAAGATATAACTTCCCTGATCACGGGAACTTGCTTCTTCCAATGCCCTCCACACTCCGATATGCGGTGTTCATTAATAGATATCTATTGAATCTAGAGCATGGAAACAATGAGCAGATATCAAGCTCACTTAAGCTCTTGTATCAATGAATGTGGAGCATTCACCAATCTGAGGCTGATCAAAGATAATGACTTTTAATATCAGCGTTTCTTTTGGGGCTTTAATTTCCCTAAATGTAATAATTTCTTCTGGAGCCTCCACTTCTTCAGTTTCATCATTCCTCTGTTCCGCCTCCTCCAATGGAGACTGTTCTCTTACTATATTATTATTGCTCTGATCCATCTCCATTGCGATATAAAGTTCTCTTCTGGCTTTGAGAGGGGATTCTTCCCTGATAATCGGATCACTATTTTGGAACATCAATATATTATTATTAAGACTGCCTTCCTCATTCTCTGCACTTTGTTGAGGGTTTGGGTACTCACATTTAATGGTTTCCCTGAAAAGGCCTTCCTGCAATCTTCTATATTCAGTTTCTTCATTTCCTCTTTCCTCATATTCTACTTCAATTCTTTCTTCATCCTGGTTCTGCAGCCTCAAACTCTCCAACAGGAGGTCTTCTCTGTTGGAGTTTAACAGTTTCTCTGGCTTCTTGAACAATCCTTTCATAGGCGGTATCCTTCGCAAAATGGACACTTCAATCTATTGTTGTTTCATATTGGGCAATTTCCCACCAAATGTCCAACCTTCTTAAAATGTAGGTAACAATCATCGTACTGATGACCTCATTTCCCACAATAACGACAATGGTCTTGCTTGACACTGACTCATTGAATGGCCAGGCTTCTTGCAATGAGCACAAGAATGTCTCTGATTGTTCTGAAACCTGCGATTTGATTCCCCATGGAACCATGTTGATGTTCTTCTTAGGTCTTTATTAGGATTCAGGTTACTAACCTGCTGAGGTGGACTTTTCTTCTGAGAGGATGGTTGGTTCATCGTATTTGGTATGCTATTCCTTACTCTTGCGGAACACTCTCAACCTGTTTGAGGATTGTTGACAACAAATTTGAGGTATCATTTCACAAGATGGCGAAGAAACTGGGGTTGATCTTGTTAGGTCTCCTAATCCCATCTGTGTTAAACTACCTTTATCTGGTTTTTGACTCAGGGAAACTACTCTTCACAATTGCCACTAACCGTTCTCAAGGAATTTGTACTCCTAAGGAGGTTTCAATTGCCATTAAGGTACTGTCCACTTTAGATTTAACTTCTTGAGGTAAACTTTCTAAGAATTTTTAACGTACTATTGGCAACTTTGTAACATTCTCTGGGAATGCTTTTGAAGCTAAGCCCACTAACCGCAAGGCAAATAAGGGAACAGTCTCTCCTGGTTTCAAATTTGCATCTGTCAAATTTTCTGTATCATGCCTTAACTCCTCCTCCAACTCCTCTCTATACCATTGCAACATTTGACATCTGACATCCTCAAAATCCCATGAGGTACATGATTTTATTTTATGGACTTCCAATGCTAGTCCTTCCAAATGAGTTCTTACTAAGGAAACTCTACCTTCAGTAAAACCAGGGTACATAGCCTCACAATAGGTTTCAAATCACACCAGGAACTGTACCAAGGTTTCCCCTGCCCCCATTCTAAAATTCCCTGGTGGAATAACTGGGTTTTCTTTCAATAGAAAATTGTCATTGATTGAATTAAATTAGAATTTTGCTGAAGTAACGCATTTAATGCATGTGTGTACTATTAGCACTAGCATTTGAGCCAGCAGCAAGTGGTGGATTTTGTACATTTCCAATGGGAGGGACGAAAGGAGAATTCTCCTCTGATACAGGGGTCTTAGAATTTTCCAGTTGTGAGTTCATATCATCAAGCATTTTGTTTTATGAGTAGGGATTTCTTGTTGTTTGTGGGATTTATCTCCCGAAATATTAGAAAAAGGGCGACAGAACACCCAGCAACAGAGCAAGCCAACCTCAAAGATTAACTAAGCCCTGCTTTCAATTTATGTAAGCATTTTTTTCTTACACGAGAAGTGAATGCAATCTTCAACCCCGCCTTCCAGGCTGGTTCTATTACTTTCAAAGTGTCTTGCAGTTTGGATAGGACACAGAGATTAGCTTTGGTTGTTGTTTATGATGTTAATTCTTTTAACTGCTTCTTTCCTGTCTTCAAGGAAAACCAACCAATGCTGCTAGGTAATTTTTTTTTTATAATTTAGCAATAATTCATCCAAGGTTGCAGAGAATCTTAAAAGAAGCCCTCAGTGAAATTTTTTTTGTATCTTATGAGTTTACTAGGGAATCTAACCATAAATGAACTCCACAACAAGAGAAATAAAAACACTAAGAAAAATATATCGGAAAATCATTTATTTACATACAAATTTTTGTACACAAACATAAATATACCTAACAATTAAATAAAGAGCCCTCACCCATCTAACCTATTCAATTTTTGTTATAGCAATGATATTTAAATATTTATATATTTTTTTTATTAAACACTATGGAATATGCTAATGTAAAGGTTAATCCAAACCAGAAATAAAAAAAAATAATAAATTTTGAAATATTTAATAATAACAATAACTAATATTTACCAACTGAGGTTAATTTAAATAATAATAATTCATGGATTAAAATAAAATAAGAATATGAATCATGAAATAAAAATTTTAATGCAAATCATTTTTCCCCACCGATTCCCTCACTTTAAAAGCAAGGATATTACCCGATGATTTCCACCCAGTTGAACTGGGCAATAAATTATGTAATCTATAAAAATTTACTGATAAATAAAAAGTCATACCTTGGAGGTAACCATCTTATTTAATAGTTGGAGATCTCTTTTGAAGAGGTTGATTTTCTATTACTAATTCAAAAAGCTGTTTCCCAATTTATTACAATACAATCTCCTCT